>BMAC01001494.1:0-13498 GCA_014905375.1 Phtheirospermum japonicum
TTTCAAATAAGGACAGTGAATTGTTTTCTTTATACATATTATTTATCCACTTAAAGGCTTTGGACCTAAACATCATATTTTTTTATAGGTAAAAGTTTATAGTGATATATAATATAACATGCTATCAAATAATTATTCCTTATCGGGTTCTTATCGGAGCTTTTAGACAAGTATCGGATATCTGAAAATAGAAGTTGAAGCAAGATATTCTAGAGCATGCTGATGAAGTAGGGCATTATCACCTTATTTCGAGCTCATTTGATTATTTCTTTGTCGTCTTTTCAGCCTATTAGTGTGACATTTGTGTCGGGTCTATTGCATGCCGGCCTCGAGAAAAAGGAAAGTGGTGCTGTTCTTGTGTACGTAATTGACATTGGGTGGTTTGGCTCCATACCATGGGTTATTGGTGAGTTATTATTTGTCTCTCTTATTATTAACATATCTTACATGCTCATGGAAATGCTTCTAAAAACTTGGATTAACCATATTTTCTTTCTAGACAAAACATCAATTTTATGCCATAATGCAATTTTTTGAGACCATTGCTCATGATATATTTATTTTTCCAATGTGTCAGTGATTAAATCTCAACGTAGTTGGTATTGTGTGGTACCATTGTTCTGAGGATCACTAATACGAATCCTTTATGTACTTTTTCTGCAAGGAGTTAAATGAAGGCAAAATAAAATTTCATGAGTTGTTGAAATTTTGAAAATTAGCACTTTCTTTTTTTTAGATCAAACATCCATAGTACTTTTTCAATTATTCAATTTGAAAAATATTTCTTGGATCAATACATGTTTAGAATTGTAACATATTTTTGTGACTTTTTCGGAATTAAATTTCCCAATATAAGTTCATGGTTTCTATGCTGGTGTATTCATTGTTGTTTATTATGACATAGACGATATGTTGATCTAACCCTGCATCTATTCAATACCCTCAAGCCCTTGTTTATTTCTTTATCCATCACTAAATATATATTTTCTATACTGAGATGATTCTTGGTGAGATGATTAGATGTTTTTAATTTAACCTACTCCTTTCTGATTTACAGCTCGGACAAGCTTTAAGCACAAGACCGGATATACTGCCTAAAGTGTATTGCAATGAATTTGCTAATTTACAGGTGTGCATATTGTTTCCATTTTATTTTGAAATCTGATCAACTGCTTGATTAGGCCCCGCTATTTTTACCAAGTAACATGAAATTTGGTGCATTCTATGAATTATACCAATTCCAGGATCAAATACCTCCGTTTCCAACACCCGTGGCAATCAAATCCATTGAATCCCAATTGGGAATGCCAGTACCAGAGATATTTGCTGATATTAGCAAAGAGCCTATCGCCGCAGCATCCTTGGGACAGGTTTATAAAGGTTAGGAAACTGAGATCTTTAAAGCAAATCTATACTGGTGTGAATTTTTTGTTTGGAATTGTAATTTAAAAAAAATGTTTACCTCCTATTATATAAGAAAGCAGTAAGGTTTTGTGCTTGCTCCTCCAAGCGACATGTGGCGGCCTACTTGTTTTTCTTTTTTTTTTTGGGTCGTGTTTTGTTTAATTATAGATCTTCTAAAAATCCAGAAACCCTCGCCGCTTCCCCCTTTTCATTTCTTCTCCCAACTTCAAARTCAATCGGC
Organism: Phtheirospermum japonicum; assembly: GCA_014905375.1. NCBI lineage: Eukaryota > Viridiplantae > Streptophyta > Magnoliopsida > Lamiales > Orobanchaceae > Phtheirospermum > Phtheirospermum japonicum. Next base: position 1,646 of record BMAC01001494.1, read on the forward strand.
CGGCGAACTCTCCTCCCCGGCTCATCGACGGCGGCGTTCTGATTTTGTTCGGAAATCTTCCAGATTTGCTCAATTGATAGCTTCCAGAAACCTCTTCTCTTCTGATTTTGTTTGGGTCGGTGTGAACGTGCTGGATGAGGTTGGGCAAAAGGCACTTACTAAAGCTTTAGCTGAGAAGGTGAAACAATCTCACGATTTTATTATTATTATTATTATTATTTAAAAAATAATAACAATACCAATTGGGAATTTGGTTTTATTTGACGCATTTTGCAGAGATGCGTCCTAGTTTTCCTGGACGATGAGCTCGTTCACCAGTATTATAATGGGTATTGCAACAACATCCTGTGGCCCCTGTTCCACTACCTCGGGCTGCCCTACGAGGACCAGCTGTCGACCACGAGGAGCATCCATCAATCCCAGTTCGCGGCCTACAGAAAGGCGAACCAAATGTTTGCTGACGTATGAATTAAGCATTTCTAATGACTTTTTTTTTTTTTGGTGATTTGATTCATCAGATGTAACACTTATCACTTCCTTGCGGGATGGAATGAATCTCGTCAGCTATGAGTCTGTTGCATGTCAAACTTCCAAGAAAGGGGTTCTCATCCTCAGTGAAGTGATAATCTTACTCTTTATTTGATATATAGTACATTCCGTTAGACATGCTCAAATTTTAGTTTTTTAGGTTTTAGGTTTTTTTTTAGTTTTATATTTAGTTTAGTTTTTTTAGGGTTTTCCAGTTTTTTAGGGTTTTAAGGTTTATTAATTTTTAGGGATATCTATTTTTTTTAATATTTTATTTAAAAATTTTAATTTTCCATAATCGGGTTTTTCTGCTTATGCCTTTTCCCCATTATAATTCGCGAGTCCTTGTCGGTGTACGTGTAGTTTGCTGGTGCAGCACAGTCTCTTGGAGCCGGAGCACTTCTTGTAAATTCGTGGAACATCACTGAAGTTGCTGCTGCGATAGGCCATGCTTTGACTATGCCTATAGAAGAAAGAGAAAAACGTTACTGGCATAACTTCAAACATGTGACAACTCATTCTGCTCAACAGTGGGCTGAATTCTTCGTAAGGTGTGTAAATGATAGGGTCGGCTTTGAATACATACATCGTAGTGGATGAAATGTTGTAGTAGCTTCTTATTTTCCCTCAGGAAAGTATACAATTTTTTTTTCAAATAAAGTAGTCGAGCTCATCATAGAACGTTTCTAACATATTCGTCCAAACCTTGAAAAATATTTCATCTTGGGGAATGTTTTGGGCGGAGTGTTTATTAGAGGTTATTGCTTGATCACAAACAAACTATTTGTGGATAAGTTGAATGGTAGTAAAATAGGTACTCGTCTTTTTGATGAACGTGTATTTGGCGAATTGTGTATTATTGGTGATTTCTACTTTAACATTTGGTGATCGTGTATTTGGTGACTTATGTTGTTTGTATTGATATATTTTGGTGTGTATGTATTATTGTGATTAATGGATGATTTTTGGATTATATGAATGATTGGTGTTTTGTGAAGAAGTTTCAATTTAGGTATGAATAGATCTGGGGGGAAAAAATTGGGAATTCAAAAACTGTCAAATCTAAAACGACTTTTCCAAAGACGTTCTGTAAAATGTATATTCTAGAACGACTTTTTGAAAAAGACATTCTGGAAAATGTACATTCGAGAACGGTTACAAAAAAAGACGTTCTAGAAATGTATATTCCAGAACGTCTCATTCGAAAAGGCGTTCTGGAAAATGTATATTCTAGATCGCTTGCCAAATTACGTTTTGGAAAATGTATATTCTAGAACATCTCTTTCGAAAAGGCGTTCTGGAAAATGTATATTCTAGATCGCTTGCCAAATTGACGTTTTGGAAAATGTATATTCTAGAACGTCTTTTCTTAATGGCGTTCTGGAAAATGTATATTCTAGAACGTCATTTTGAAAATGACGTTATAGAATATACATTTTTCAGATCGTCATTTTCTTAATGGCGTTCTGGAAAATGTATATTCTAGAACGTCTTTTTTTAAACCGATCTGGAATGTTAATTTAAAGAACATATTAACCGGGAAAAACTGTTTTCTAGAACGGGTAAATTGTTATTCTAGAACGTCTCAAATAACCGTTCTAGAATATCGGATATTCTAGAACGCCTCAAAAAGCTGATCTGGAAAATCTGATATTCTAGAACAGCTCTAGTCAGAACGCCTGGACAGGGCGTTCTGGAATATCTGAAATAGGGCGTTCTAAAAAACTGTTTCTGCACTAGTAAAATGAACTCCTGGAGGGATATTTTACAATTCCCCTTAAATATATTGGATGAGCAGATTTCAAATTTTATGAAATGATGTGGGAAGAAAGGCACAATACAAATTTTATTATTATTATTAATAATAATAATAATAATAATAATAATAATAATAATAATAATAATATTGACTCGTCTGAATTCGAGCTAATAATAACTAGCACAACCTTTGCTAGGTCGATGTAGTAAAGAAATGTCCAGATTCATGAAAATGGTCCTTAAATTAAAAAAATAAGATGATAGCTTGACTTTAATGAGCTTAATAAGAACACCTAGAAACACAATAAAATAAAATTCATTAAAATAAAAGTAAAAATATATTTTCTTATTAATATATCAATGAAAAACAGTGAAGTAGTAATCTTTCATTGCCCCGATTTGAAGCACATTTGCTTACGGAATAGACGAAAGCATTATGTCGGGCTATTTGATTCATTCGGAATCATACAAAACCTAAATATTTCAATAAAAATTATATATATGTTTGGTGCAAAGGAATTTCATTCCTAATTAACTCTTTGAGTTTTTAATTTATGATATATTTCTATCAATATTCTTTTAAAATAATTTAACTTAAAAATAAAATAAATATATTTATGGGATTGTAAGAGGAGGATCACAAATTGTGACCCAGATCTTGCAGATATTTCGATTCCAACAGATGATGACGTTATATCTTCAATTCGCTTAATTCTTAACAAATTAGTATTCGCAATTTGCGAGGGTCGTTCTAGCTATATAAGAAGATAAATCAATTTTCCTTCGAAAATCCGATAGATTTCTGAAATCGGTTATTATTTATAAATTTTAAAAAATAGATAAAAATAACTGTGGATATTATGTGATTAGTTAGTATTCAAATTTGGATATTGCAAATATTCAACTCAAAGTAGACAAATAAATAGTTGAATCAAAATAATTTTGTTTAAAGTTCAATTTTTTTTTTCAGAAGGTAATATGAATGTGCTATCATGTTTCATTAATACACTAAAAGGGTTATACGATATATTCGGTGTAGAAGTTCTATTTATTAGTTTTAAATTTATTTTTTTAATCAATTTATAGATATATTTATAAAGAAAAAACTCAAAAGGTTAGATATTTTTATTTATTATTCCTCAAAATAATTATTTTGAAATATTTATGAGATGTATTTATAAAACAGACCTCAAAAAACGGTGAGGTGTGCAAATTCATATGAAAACTTGTAATTTTTTCTTGCCCTAAATAGTATTTGAGTCCACGATCCATGACATAATAAAACTGGTATAAACTGGAGGCTTTTTTTTTTTGTTTTCCCGACAATACATAAACTGAGTTTTTTGTGCGCACAACTGAAATCCCAACTACCAAAACCAAACAGAAAAGAAAATTGCTTTGTACTCATCGCCCGCCTCGTGATCTCCGAAACTCTAGGGCTCATGAGCTACACATCTGGACCTTTACCTGTTTACCATATAAACAAATAAAATAAAACAAAATCAAGCCCTCAAACTGTTTGTGTTAATTCCTCAGTGGCGACTCTCATTTCTTCTCGTTTTCTTCTCCACACTTCGACACTCACCGGGATGGCTGCCGCCTCCGCCGCGATCGCTTTCAATTCCGCCGGGATTTCTCAACGCAAAATCGCCTGTTTTGGGCAGGTTTCTTTGCCGGGGAAACCCCCCAGGTCTCTCAATTTGCAATGCAGGCCCTTTGGCTCCTTCTCATCTTCAGGTTTGAGCTTCGATTCAGTGCTTTATTTCTTGGTTGGCCAATTTGTGCAGTTTCAGTTTGGGATTGAGCTAACGCTTTCTGTAGCTGTTATTCAATTTTAGTTAAAGCTGTTGATGAAAGAATAAAGCCCTTTTCGTATTTGATTTCCGTGAAAGATATAAAATGATTGAATGAGTTTTATACTAATTGAATATGTAAAATTGTATTATTTCAGTCGCACATGCTTGTCAAAATGGAACCACGAGATTTTTTTGTGTGTGTGCATATGTTAATGTGATTGATAATTTTTTTTTATTTGAAATATTATTCTAATCACACTTAGATGATATGAATGTTTGATATAATGATAACAGTATGTAAAATAATGAAAGCTCATTAAAAAAGAACAACGGTTTCAACAAACTTGTTGTCATCATTGTGCTGACATATTTGTTTAATTTAACTGGATGTGCAGGCATTAAGTCCCAAGTTGCAACCGTTGAGCAAGTGAGTACCGAAGCAGCACAGAAAGTAGAAGCTCCCGTTGTTGTCGTCACTGGAGCTTCCAGAGGAATTGGAAAAGCTGTTGCGTTGGCTCTGGGAAAAGCTGGTTGCAAGGTTGACGAGTTTATTTTAAGTTGTTCACCATTATTTTAAGTATTGTATAGTCTATAAATTTCTGCAGTTAGAAAGTTATAATATTTGTTAGCAATTAAAGTTCATATAGCACCTGGTACAATTTTTCTCAAAAATAAAAGAAAATAAAAATTTACTATCCAGAATACTCTTCAGAAACCTGGTATCTTTTTCCTTTTCCAAATATGTGAACAAGTAAACGAATGACTAAACATCGCATTATTCACTATACAATCTGATTATGCATAACCTGTTGCAGGTTCTGGTTAATTATGCAAGGTCGTCAAAAGAGGCTGACGAAGTTTGCAAAGAGGTAAAAATTAACCACCTACATTACATAAATGCAAAATCTTTTATTCGAGCTATTTTTTGCACATAGATATCGATTCTCGAACAAGTCTTGGCCGGAATTTCTTTCAGGATGTACAGCATAACAATCTCCTTATCTGAATTCAATGTTTTTTAATATATGTATTAAAAGAAAATTCAGTTCGATCCAACTTATGCCTGGATAGTTGCTATTCCATGGGATACCTTCCCCTGCACCTGCTGCGAAAAGGATATATGTCATACAATGATATCATCAGAGTTTTAGACATAAAGTATTTTTTGGTTGGACAAAAACTTGTAGCAAACCGCCTAACGGGGTACATTCCACTAGGCAAGGGCAGGGCGCAAGTCTTAGTGTTTCAGTTTTTTAGGGTTCTTTTTTTAGGTTTTTATTTAGTTTATTTTTCCTTGGGGTTTTCTAGATTTTTAGGGTTCATTAATTTGTAAGGGTTTTTTTTCCCCATTTTTTAGGGTTCTTATTGTAGTAGTTTAGTTTTTATCAGATTTTATTATGTTTTGGTATGTAAAAAAATTTATTATAAGATTTATTTTTAGGGGACCTGCCTAACGGTTAGGCGGTTATACCAAAGATTGGTTTGCTTTAATTTCAAATGTGGAAAGTTATTATTGATTGTTTACTCCTTGTAGATAGAAGCATCTGGCGGACAGGCTCTTTCTTTCGGAGGAGACGTTTCAAAAGAAGCTGATGTGGAGTCAATGATAAAAACTGTGAGATAATAATTCTCTAAAATTTTGTTAAGTCATGAATATATCATTGTTTCCATCATTTGTTATCGGGACATTTGCAGGCAATTGGAGCATGGGGGACAATAGATGTTTTGGTCAATAATGCAGGTAGTCAAAAGGTCAACTTTCTTTTGTTGCTAATCCTTTTTTTTTTCCTACTTATTATAAACATGAGAAATTAAATCTCAGGAATTACGAGGGATGGTTTGTTGATGAGAATGAAGACATCTCAGTGGCAAGAGGTCATTGATCTAAACCTAACCGGGGTGTTTCTATGCACGCAGGTCGATTCTTGAACTCCTATTTTATCATATATTAATACCCAAATTCATTGCAACAGAATCTGAAATATTTACTGTACAGGCAGCTGCCAAAATAATGATGAAGAAAAAAAAGGTATCTGTTACTTAATTTGCTATCTAGTCTAGTAATCTTGAAGAGGTTTTTTTTTTAGTTAATTGTAGTTGAGTTTATTGGCTAGCTTTTAATCCTTTGTATTCAAAAAGTTCCGCTTAATTATGTGACTATTGGAACTTCTTATCTTTAAAATTAAACCAAAAAAATTTTACACGACGGTTTGTGTGAGTAATGTTTCTTTGTTTTGGTCTTTCTTTAATACCTGATAGCTATTGACTTTGTAGGGAAGGATAGTTAATATCACATCCGTTGTTGGACTTGTGGGCAATGTCGGACAAGCCAATTACAGTGCTGCAAAAGCAGGTGTAATTGGATTGACAAAGTCAGTTGCAAAGGAATATTCAAGCAGAAACATAACTGTGAGTTTACTGGAACTATTTCATTTTAATTACTATTTGGTAGTACGCATATTATTAAATGAAAGTTGAGGTTTATTGGGGGCTTATATTTACAGGTAAATGCTATTGCTCCGGGATTCATTGCATCCGATATGACTGCTAAACTGGGGCCCGACTTTGAAAAAAAGTTGTTGGAGGCCATCCCATTGGGTTAGTTATTTTTCTTTTAACAAAAAAAGAAAAAAAGATGCAACTTCCCAAAATGAAATTGTCGTTTTAGAAGATTTCACACAAATTAAGAAGTCTTACAAAATGACTATTATACCCTCATTTAATGTGGGGAAAGGGTGGTTTGGGAAATTTTAGGGCAAAGTTTCCTTGAAATCTTAATATGACAACTATATTGGGACAAAACAGATAGGCTAAAACGACAATTATTTTGGGTGGTATGATGCAAACTATTTTTATTCGTCGTTACGGTTCTTGTTTATACACTTCCATAGTGACGTGTTTTATATGAAATTCAGGAAGGTACGGTCAACCAGAGGAAGTTGCTGGGCTGGTTGAATTCTTGGCCCTTAATCCTGCTGCTGGTTATATCACTGGACAGGTTCGATCGTTGTTCTATTGTGTTTATAATTCTCAGTTGCTCTTTTTAGGTAACTTTATTCAATATTTCAGGTAATAACCATTGATGGAGGCATGGTCATGTAAGAGGCTTTTGTTGGATTATCCTTCGTATTCACTGTTGATTGGAATCCTAACCAGCCCCACTTTATTGGATACGCGAGCATTAAGTTTTTCGATAGTTTTGAAATAATGTAATGAGGCCTGGTTTTCTTGTGATATGTACTCAATTTTCGAGCGTAAGACCATTTTTTTCAACGCCATATGTATGATATAAAAAATGAACCGAACTATTTATTTCCAGCAGTAGGTTATTTGAAGTAGTTGATAGTGAATCTCGTTGGGTTGATGATTTTCTACTTTTATGGCAGAAAACAGATTGTTATTAGCTAAATTGTTTCTATTGCACGAAAAAATGAAAATTTGAAGGCATCTTAATATCGACATAAATGAAAATAACATGATGCTTATAAAGCGATGAATGATAGAATGATTTTCCAATTGATTGGCGAAGAATATATATATATATATATATATATATATATATATATATATAGGAAAGCAAATATGGATAGAGATATAACAAATAATAATAAAGGAGTATAAAATATCTCCTAATAAGCAACCGTAGGCGAGCAGAAGCAAGGGGCTTCGTCAAGGTGTTGGCCAACTGATCAACAGAGGCAACGTGTGAGACGCGAAGTTGAGATGCCTGAGTAAGCTTGCATAAAATGATAATCAATGATACTGTGTTTACGAGAGTGAAACACCGGGTTACCACAAAGATAGGTAATACTGGTGTTATCATAGTAGATAGTCGGTATAAAAGGAAGGTCGACACCAAGCTCATGCAAAAGGGCAAATCCACTAAAGTTTCGCAGCGGCCGAAGTGACAACCTTAGAAAGGCAATGTAAGCACTAGTGGACGATCGATCATTCGCGTCACCATCCCAATCGGCATCATTAAAAATAGTGTAAAGACACCATCCCAATCGGCATCATTAAAAATAGTGTAAAGACATGGATGTTGCGCAACGTAGCCGATACCCCGAGTGTCGTTCGGGTAGCGCACAAGCTTCACCGCCCCCTAGTGACACTCAGTGGGAGCTTGCATATATTGAGACAGCTTATAAATTAATAGCAAAAGCAATTTCTGACCGAGTGAGTAAGAGATACAGAAGGCTCCCAATAATTTGCCGATAAAGAGAAGCATCAACTAGGCCGGTACATTCGATAGACATTAGACGCAAGCCCGAGGCCATAGGAGTCGAATCAAGTTTCAAAAAAAGCATGTTTTGCTGGCTAAGCAAGTGGGTGATGTACTTTCACTGAGAAAGAAGAAAAGTCCAAGTTCCAAAGGTCACTTAACACCCAAGAAATAGGATAAGTCACATAAGTCTTTGATGGAGAAGCGAGTGGATAGAGCCTAAACAACGCGCCCAAGGAATTCATGATGACTGTCAGTGAGAATGACATCGTCTACGTAAACAAGAAAGTACGCAACCACACCATCTTTGATGTAAACAAAAAGTGAAGAGTCTGATTTGGTGTTGACAAAGCCCATGTCCAATAAGAAATGCCGAAGAGATGTATACCAAGCCTCAGTGGACTATTTTATGGTTTAATATTTTTTTTCTCTAAATAAAATTATAAAGTTCATAAGGTTATACTAATTATATGAATAAATTATGCATTTTAAGATATTTGTGAAGAGCGTGAAACAAATCCATGTGCATTTTAGAAATCCTATGAATCACATGCGAAAAATGTGCGTTTTAATATATTTATGAATCTTGTGCGAAAATTTGCTTTTTAAGTGTTTGATTAGTTACATTTTATCTATCGTATAATTAAATTATCAAATAGTCATTTTTCTCGTCATTGATGTCGGTATACTTTGCCTACTTTAAAAGAAAGTCTACCAACATGTTATTGGTGAATATATATCGAGTCGTAGTAGAGGCGTTGTACATTGGGATGTACATCTACTATGTGGTAGGAGAGATACGTGTGAACTTATTTTAAGGCGTTCATTTAATTATATTTACCTTGTTCAAACATAAACCCAATCACTAAATTCCCTCTAATTTCTCCCTTAAATACATTATCATAGATTAAAAGATGGCAGATGATGAAATTGGCTTAACAATTCTACTTGAATCCATCTCACAACCACCAGTGTCCATGACTAAGCAACCCCATATTGTCGGAATTTATTTCTAAACCGGGCAACCCAATTGACTCACCCCCACAGACACGAGGAATCTACCTCAACAAAATAATATTTTCAATATTTCTTGTTCTGAATTCTTGAATTCTCCAATATGGAGTTTAAATTGGAATTGGATGGTATTACTGGATGTTTTATGAATTAGATTATTCTAATGTCTAAAGGGTGTCCTCACTGGAGTTTATTGGAAGATCACGAAAACCTGGTGGTCTAATTATTGTTTTTGTTGGTTGATTGCTATTCTATTTAGTTGATTATGCTTAAGGACTACTTTGTTGGTTCACCAGGATAGTTTTTTGGGCGGTTGTTGGGTGTCTATTTTTTAATCTTTTTGGTTGTTTTGATGTTAAAACTATTGGGTTTATGTGCATGGTATATTTAGGGTACTATACTAGCCAAACTCTCTAGAATTATTTGTAGTGCCCAGGTAGGTTGTTTTTGTATTATAGGTCATTGTCTAACTTTGTTTTGAGTTAAATAATTCTTCTTTTGTATTAAAAAAAATATATGCATTGTATTTTATTTTTGACTTTAGTCGCTATATATTTGTCATTCTCTGTTTGAGAAATTCTAGCCCATGTCATAAACCCAATTACTAACTCCCTTGATCTATTTTCTCCCTCTGATACAAAAGAGATGGCTAATATTCTACTAAAAGCCACCACACAACCGTCGATGTCCATGACTGAACTGGGCGACCCGATTGACTCACCCCCACGAACACGAGTTGAGGAGATACTCGTAGAAGAGATAAAATTTGAAACAATTCTACCAGAAGCCACCGCATAGCCGTCGGTGTCCATGAATGAACTGGGCAACCTGATTGACTCATCCCCAGGAACACAGGTTGAGGAGATAGTATATGTAGTTTTTGATCCCGAATCTGAAACCGTTACAACAATAAAAATAAATCATATAGTTTTTTAGCCCGAATCTGAAACCATTATAGAAACTGATATAGTTTCTGAGCCCAAATTAGACGGGTCTCTAGGCCTTTTCCCCAATGGCGACATAAACTTCTTTGTAGCTACCACCTTCTGAGCGAAAAGCACTAATACAGTTAAAAGAGCTATTTCAAGAAGATCTTAACAGCAGTGGTTTCTTAAGTGCAAACTCGGCTTCCAAAAGTTTGAATCCCCAAGAAATATCAATATGGGGTGTACCATTTTTACGAGATGGTAGGAGCAATGTTGTGCTGGTGAAGTTTCTACGGGCCCACCATTTCAGAGTTTAGTGATCCTTCGACATGCTAAAGAACACTATAAACTGGTAAAGGGATATCAACGTGGACAATGAATACTTTTTAGGGGTCACCTTGGAAAAGATCGTCTTCATGCATGGGCACGACAAGAAGGGGCACCAATGCATTATAATGTGTACGATGAGTTTGAGGACAAAGAACTATATGCCAAGACATTTGGGGGTACAGAGGATAGAAAGAGTTTTCTGAGGTGGAGGATTCAGCTATTGGAGAGGAGTAGAGGTTTGGATTTTAGTCCAGGTGGGAACAGTTGTATGTTTCAAGTTAGCGATTTGAAAAATATCTTCTTGTTTAAGAAGGAGGGAACTTCGAGCATCTTCGAAATAAGCCCTACAAATAATTCAAAAGAATTATCCTTAGTTTATTTAGAGTCGTAGTTGAGGCATTGTACAATAGGATGTACATCTAATATGTAGTAGGAGGCGTCTATTTAATTATATTTAGCTTGTTCAGACATAAACCCGATCAGTAGTCCCCCTCCCTCCCCCCGCCCCCCCCCCACAAAAAAAAGAAGAAAGAATTTGAATCCCCAAGAAATATCAATATGGGTGTACCATTTTTACGAGATGGTAGGAGCAATGTTGTGTTGGTGAAGTTTCTGCGGGCCCGCCATTTCAGAGTCTAGTGATCCTTCGACATGCTAAAGAACACTATAAACTGGCAAAGGGATATTAACGTGGACGATGAAGTCTTTTTAGGGGTCACCTTGGAAAAAGTCGTCTTCATGACAAAGAACTATACACCAAGACATTTGAGGGTAAGGAGGATAGAAAGAGTTTGACGTCGACGGGCACCGTTTTATGTATATTATGTTTCCTTTCCCATATCGATTCCTCGGTTATTTTATTTAAAATTTGTTGATAGGGCAAAGTACAAGAAAACTCAAAGTTTAGGGGTTTAAATTATAAAGTTCATAAGGCTATATGAATTCTATGCAAAAAATGTGCATTTTGAGTTTTTTATGAATAACGTGCAACAAATGCATATGTTTCTTAAACATCATGTGAATCACGTGTAAAAATGTTCACTTAAGAAATTTACGAATCATGTGCGAAAAATGTGCCTTTTACCTTACATTTTAATAAACTTATAATCAAATCATCAAATAGTCATGTGTTTCTTGTCATTGATGTGGATATACTTTGCCTACATAAAGTCAAAGTCCACTGACATATTATTAATGAATATAATTCAGAGTCGTAGTTGAGGCATTGTACAATAGGATGTACATCTAATATGTAGTAGCAAGCGTCTATTTAATTATA
>BMAC01001494.1:13523-47914 GCA_014905375.1 Phtheirospermum japonicum
TATTTTTTATGTTTTGAGCTTTATTTATTCGATGTTGGTGATGTTTGTACAATTCTTGGGTTTTTGAATTCAAGATTCTTATGTTGTAGGTGGCTCAAGAATTGGATTTGCTCCAAGACGTTCTGGCATACGCCTAGGTTTGAGTCAAGTCACTGAGGCCCAAAATCCGTGTCGAAATGAGAAAGTCGAGCCGAAAGCAGCCTGTATCAGCTGAAAAGGTCCCAATCGGCTGGTGGTCGATCGAATGGCCACGGATCGACTGAAAGCTCAAAAATTGACTGCTCGGCAGTAGCCAAACCATTTAGAAGCAGGGTTGTCGATCGACTGACCCTGCAGTTGATTGACTGCATCGTAGTGACCTTCGGGATTCTTGGTGTTTTTGACGTTTTGTCCCTACAAACAACTATATAAGCCCACATCTTTCACAAATAAAGGATCCAAGCTCTCATCCCCACCCTTGCATGGGTTAGGGTTAATTTCTCTCTCTAGTTCTTAGATTTACTTTCTCTCTCTTAGGTTTTTAGATTTAATTTTCAATCTTTAGGTTTTAGATTTAATTTCAATATTTGCCTTGGGTTTGTAAGTTTAAGAAGAATTCAAGTACTCCTTGGATTTTATTTTTCTTTGTAATTTCATTCAAGTTTTTGGATTCTCTTTTCAATTCGAGTAAGTTTTCCTTTATTTTCTTCCTTGTTCTTCAATTTCATGCATGTTCTTCAATTTATGCATTTTACCTTAACTCTTAGACTTCTTGTTAGATCTTGTGAATCGTCCATGGAATTTAGGTGAGTGACACACAAGATCATAGATCGAGTCCTTGATCGTTTTTATTTTGAGTATTTTCATATGCTTTATTTTGAATTTAATTTTCATGCATAGTTTTTTATGTTAAATCATAGATCTACACTTCGTCTTTAGTTGTTTTTTCGTAAAGATTTAAACTTTCCACGTCAACTTTTCTTGCTCTTTCTATTGGTGCTTTCAATTTTTGTCAATTTGTCATTTTTTTAGATTTTTATGATCATGCAATGCATGGTTGTACTTTAGGTTGTTTTTAGTTGTACTTGGTGAAACTTTGCTTTTACTTGCTTATTTTCATTATTGCTTTTCACTTTCAATTTGGGCATACGACCGAGGCATTCTACCAACTTGCATTTTACATTTCCTAGTTAGTTTATTTTCATAGTTTTCCATTTATTTTCGTTTTCATTTATGTTTCAAGCTAAAAACCCCTTGATTCTTACAATAGAATCGAATTCCGATAATACCGAGCCATGAACCCACTTTTCTTATTTCAACACCACTAAAAACTACAACTTCAAAATGGCGCCGTTGCGACTCGGCTTGGTTAAGGTTTTTGATTTGCTTGTAGTTTCTTTGTGTTTCTAGCTTTCTTTCGTATTTGACGTTTTTATGGAGTGTTTTTGCAAGGTCCGTATGGCAATGGAGGGTACATTCCCAACATGGGAGCGCATGGTGCCAAACCATATTGGGAATGGAATGTTGTATAATGGTTTTGGCAACGTGGGAGAGCATGGGTGCAAACCATGTTGGGTATAGTGGATTCACGGGTACAAATGGTCCGTACGGAGAATATGATACGCCTAATCACTTTCCGAATATGCATAATCTGTCATCCGGTCTATATGGTGGTTGTAATGCTCCAATCAATGCACGAATATGTCTAATGGAGGATTTGTGAGTCCGAATGGGTATGAGGGTATTCCAGTCCCGGTCTATATGGAGGTTCTCCTACTTCCATTTTTAATCATGCCCCAATTGGTGGCCACCAATAGTGCCCCAAACCAGGATCCATATTGGATGTTTGGCTCCACTTTCGCAAGTGGGCCCCCATCCGCACTATGGCGAACGTGAACATACTATTTTTGGGGATGTTTCATCCACCTTGTGTATCCCTTCCTCCCAATCCAAAGTCTTCTCAAGCAATATTTTATAGTGCTAATGAAGTGAGTGAAGTCTCATTTCTCTAGGGTGCTTGAGTTTGAAAAGCAACTAGCGACTTTGGAGGCTCAAATTGATAAGTTGTCTATCCCGAGCCCGAGCCCCCCGTGTGCATCGTGTGGATTGTTTGGTCACGATACCACGTCTTGTCCTTCAAATCTCCCATTCAATATGCCGATGTCTCATTCAGAAGAATTATATGGAGGCCATGGATATCCGGTGGGATCCGATTGTGCTATACCATCTTTTGCTCCACCGCCGACTCATAACCCTCTTTCTATGACTAGCAACCGCATGCAAAAGGATTTTAGTTATGACTATACAAATGCGGGTTGTTACTCCTCACGTGGACCTGTTTCGTCCGACTATCCCGGTGATTGCTCCTATCCCATCTCCCGATCCAGATCCCTTGGTCATTATGCAACAATTACCAAGTCTACCTTCGCATACTCTCCGGTCACGATCCTTGATAAGTATGGGGTGGTTGATCGTTGGAAGAGGACGTGGTTTCATTTTCAAGTGTTCTTACTTCCGCTTGACCCTTTACCTTATACTTCAAAAAAATCTTACGAAGATTGGGTACATATGGACTTGATCAAGAATTTGGTCGAACGAGTTTATATGGAGGAAAGGAGCATTGAGGAGGAGGTTGTCCTGGAAGTCTATATTGAGGATTGTTGTGAGGATGATGAGCTCCTTGTTTGTAACAATGAGTCCATTGTGTTTCAATGTGCCAACGACTTGAGTGAAGGGGATTGTGATTGTGTCGTTGAGGGCATCGACAAATTTTTGGCAGGGGAAATGGAGATTTTTGATGATAAGATTGAAAAGCTTGAAGAGTATCTTGAGGAGATCGGTGAGTTGTTCGAGCTAATCCCCACGATACGAGAGGAGGCACAAGCCCGTGCTTAAGCCTCCTCCATCTCCCCTCAAGCGTATCTATTTGAAGAAAGAGGAGAGCAAGCTGATTATCATCTTTGCAATTTGGACCGAGAGGAAGAGAAGGGGTCGATTGAAGAGCTTAAAATTCGTAAGGGTGCGATTGGTTGGAGACCCGGAGTTAATAAGGGAGCTAACCCTTGGACTTACTTGCATAATATCTAAGAATTAACTTCAAATACTCATCCAACAATTTTCTAAACCTAATATCTACTATCTATCTTGTCTAATATTGCTTCTCCCATTTATATCTCTCCAGTCACAAACATATCCACCACTCCTTTTAAATTTAAACAAATATAATATAATAACACATTATAATCCATTTTGAAATGCGGGGTGTGTGGGGTGGGGTGGGGTGGGGTTAGTGATTGGGTTTATGTCTGAACAAGCTAAATATAATTAAATAGACGCTTGCTACTACATATTAGATGTACATCCTATTGTACAATGCCTCAACTACGACTCTGAATTATATTCATTAATAATATGTCAGTGGACTTTGACTTTATGTAGGCAAAGTATATCCACATCAATGACAAGAAACACATGACTATTTGATGATTTGATTATAAGTTTATTAAAATGTAAGGTAAAAGGCACATTTTTCGCACATGATTCGTAAATTTCTTAAAGTGAACATTTTTACACGTGATTCACATGATGTTTAAGAAACATATGCATTTGTTGCACGTTATTCATAAAAAACTCAAAATGCACATTTTTTGCATAGAATTCATATAGCCTTATGAACTTTATAATTTAAACCCCTAAACTTTGAGTTTCTTGTACTTTGCCCTATCAACAAATTTTAAATAAAATAACCGAGGAATCGATATGGGAAAGGAAACATAATATACATAAAACGGTGCCCGTCGACGTCAAACTCTTTCTATCCTCCTTACCCTCAAATGTCTTGGTGTATAGTTCTTTGTCATGAAGACGACTTTTTCCAAGGTGACCCCTAAAAAGACTTCATCGTCCACGTTAATATCCCTTTGCCAGTTTATAGTGTTCTTTAGCATGTCGAAGGATCACTAGACTCTGAAATGGCGGGCCCGCAGAAACTTCACCAACACAACATTGCTCCTACCATCTCGTAAAAATGGTACACCCATATTGATATTTCTTGGGGATTCAAATTCTTTCTTCTTTTTTTTGTGGGGGGGGGGCGGGGGGAGGGAGGGCAATTGTAGTTATTGACAGTTTTTTACTAGTGCTAACTATATCAGAGATACGAAGATTCTTGAATAGAACACGGTGAATAATTTGGTGCTTGGAATAAGACCCTAGTCTTGTGAGATGGTAGGAGCAATGTTGTGTTGGTGAAGTTTCTGCGGGCCCGCCATTTCAGAGTCTAGTGATCCTTCGACATGCTAAAGAACACTATAAACTGGCAAAGGGATATTAACGTGGACGATGAAGTCTTTTTAGGGGTCACCTTGGAAAAAGTCGTCTTCATGACAAAGAACTATACACCAAGACATTTGAGGGTAAGGAGGATAGAAAGAGTTGACGTCGACGGGCACCGTTTTATGTATATTATGTTTCCTTTCCCATATCGATTCCTCGGTTATTTTATTTAAAATTTGTTGATAGGGCAAAGTACAAGAAACTCAAAGTTTAGGGGTTTAAATTATAAAGTTCATAAGGCTATATGAATTCTATGCAAAAAATGTGCATTTTGAGTTTTTTATGAATAACGTGCAACAAATGCATATGTTTCTTAAACATCATGTGAATCACGTGTAAAAATGTTCACTTTAAGAAATTTACGAATCATGTGCGAAAAATGTGCCTTTTACCTTACATTTTAATAAACTTATAATCAAATCATCAAATAGTCATGTGTTTCTTGTCATTGATGTGGATATACTTTGCCTACATAAAGTCAAAGTCCACTGACATATTATTAATGAATATATTCAGAGTCGTAGTTGAGGCATTGTACAATAGGATGTACATCTAATATGTAGTAGCAAGCGTCTATTTAATTATATTTAGCTTGTTCAGACATAAACCCAATCACTAACCCCACCCCACCCCACCCCACACACCCCGCATTTCAAAATGGATTATAATGTGTTATTATATTATATTTGTTTAAATTTAAAAGGAGTGGTGGATATGTTGTGACTGGAGAGATATAAATGGGAGAAGCAATATTAGACAAGATAGATAGTAGATATTAGGTTTAGAAAATTGTTGGATGAGTATTTGAAGTTAATTCTTAGATATTATGCAAGTAAGTCCAAGGGTTAGCTCCCTTATTAACTCCGGGTCTCCAACCAATCGCACCCTTACGAATTTTAAGCTCTTCAATCGACCCCTTCTCTTCCTCTCGGTCCAAATTTGCAAAGATGATAATCAGCTTGCTCTCCTCTTTCTTCAAATAGATACGCTTGAGGGGAGATGGAGGAGGCTTAAGCACGGGCTTGTGCCTCCTCTCGGTATCGTTGGGGATTAGCTCGAACAACTCACCGATCTCCTCAAGATACTCTTCAAGCTTTTCAATCTTATCATCAAAAATCTCCATTTCCCCTGCCAAAAATTTGTCGATGCCCTCAACGACACAATCACAATCCCCTTCACTCAAGTCGTTGGCACATTGAAACACAATGGACTCATTGTTACAAACAAGGAGCTCATCATCCTCACAACAATCCTCAATATAGACTTCCAGGACAACCTCCTCCTCAATGCTCCTTTCCTCCATATAAACTCGTTCGACCAAATTCTTGATCAAGTCCATATGTACCCAATCTTCGTAAGATTTTTTTGAAGTATAAGGTAAAGGGTCAAGCGGAGTAAGAACACTTGAAAATGAAACCACGTCCTCTTCCAACGATCAACCACCCCATACTTATCAAGGATCGTGACCGGAGGAGTATGCGAAGGTAGACTTGGTAATTGTTGCATAATGACCAAGGGATCTGGATCGGGAGATGGGATAGGAGCAATCACCGGGATAGTCGGACGAAACAGGTCCACGTGAGGAGTAACAACCGCATTTGTATAGTCATAACTAAAATCCTTTTGCATGCGGTTGCTAGTCATAGAAAGAGGGTTATGAGTCGGCGGTGGAGCAAAAGATGGTATAGCACAATCGGATCCCACCGGATATCCATGGCCTCCATATAATTCTTCTGAATGAGACATCGGCATATTGAATGGGAGATTTGAAGGACAAGACGTGGTATCGTGACCAAACAATCCACACGATGCACACGGGGGGCTCGGGCTCGGGATAGACAACTTATCAATTTGAGCCTCCAAAGTCGCTAGTTGCTTTTCAAACTCAAGCACCCTAGAGAATGAGACTTCACTCACTTCATTAGCACTATAAAATATTGCTTGAGAAGACTTTGGATTGGGAGGAAGGGATACACAAGGTGGATGAAACATCCCCAAAAATAGTATGTTCACGTTCGCATAGTGCGGATGGGGGGCCCACTTGCGAAAGTGGAGCCAAACATCCAATATGGATCCTGGTTTGGGGCACTATTGGTGGCACCAATTGGGGCATGATTAAAAATGGAAGTAGGAGAACCTCCATATAGACCGGGACTCGGAATACCCTCATACCCATTCGGACTCACAAATCCTCCATTAGACATATTCGTGCATTGATTGGGAGCATTACAACCACCATATAGACCGGATGACAGATTATGCATATTCGGAAAGTGATTAGGCGTATCATATTCTCCGTACGGACCATTTGTACCCGTGAATCCACTATACCCAACATGGTTTGCACCATGCTCTCCCACGTTGCCAAAACCATTATACAACATTCCATTCCCAATATGGTTTGCACCATGCGCTCCCATGTTGGGAATGTACCCTCCATTGCCATACGGACCTTGCAAAAACACTCCATAAAAACGTTAAATACGAAAGAAAGCTAGAAACACAAAGAAACTACAAGCAAATCAAAAACCTTAACCAAACCGAGTTGCAACGGAGCCATTTTGAAAGTGTAGTTTTAGTGGTGTTGAAATAAGAAAAGTAGATTCATGGCTCGGTATTATCGGAATTCGATTGCTAGGTAAGAATCAAGGGGTTTTTAGCTTGAAACATAAATGAAAACAAGAATAAATGGAAACTATGAAAATAAACTAACTAGAAAATGTAAATGCAAGTTGGTAGAATGCCTCGGTCGTATGCCCAGATTGAAAGTGAAAATCAATAATAAAAATAAGCAAGTAAAAGCAAAGTTTCACTAAGTACAACTAAAACAACCTAAAGTACAACCATGCATGCATGATCATAAAAATCTTAAAAAAAATACAAATTGACAAAAATTGAAAGCACCAATAGAAAGAGCAAGAAGAGTTGACGTGGAAGTTTAAATCTTTACGAAAAAACAACTAAAGACGAAGTGTAGATATATGATTTAACAAAAAAAACTATGCATGAAAATTAAATTCAATATAAAGCATATGAAATACTCAAAATAAAAACGATCAAGGACTCGATCTATGATCTTGGTGTGTCACTCACCTAAAGTCCATGGACGATTCACAAGATCTAACAAGAAGTCTAAGAGTTAAGGTAAAATGCATAAATTGAAGAACATGCATGAAATTGAAGAACAAGGAAGAAAATAAAGGAAAACTTACTCGAATTGAAAAGAGAATCCAAAAACTTGAATGAAATTACAAAGAAAAATAAAATCCAAGGGAGTACTTGAATTCTTCTTAAACTTACAAACCCAAGGCAAATATTGAAATTAAATCTAAAACCTAAAGATTGAAAATTAAATCTAAAAACCTAAGAGAGAGAAAGTAAATCTAAGAACTAGAGAGAGAAATTAACCCCTAACCCATGCAAGGGTGGGGATGAGAGCTTGGATCCTTTATTTGTGAAAGATGTGGGCTTATATAGTTGTTTGTAGGGACAAAACGTCAAAAACACCAAGAATCCCGAAGGTCACTACGATGCAGTCAATCAACTGCAGGGTCAGTCGATCGACAACCCTGCTTCTAAATGGTTTGGCTACTGCCGAGCAGTCAATTTTTGAGCTTTCAGTCGATCCGTGGCCATTCGATCGACCACCAGCCGATTGGGACCTTTTCAGCTGATACAGGCTGCTTTCGGCTCGACTTTCTCATTTCGACACGGATTTTGGGCCTCAGTGACTTGACTCAAACCTAGGCGTATGCCAGAACGTCTTGGAGCAAATCCAATTTCTTGAGCCACCTACAACATAAGAATCTTGAATTCAAAAACCCAAGAATTGTACAAACATCACCAACATCGAATAAATAAAGCTCAAAACATAAAAAATAAGAAAATAACATAAAACCCTAACGAAACTCGACTCAAAACCACTAAAACGGCACTAAACCCTAACTAAAAATACGGGGAAAACACCACAATTACATGCAAAACAATAAGCTCTAGCCCCATATACAAGATTGATTAGGAATACTAAGTGAAAACGACAAAGGGCCAGTGCTAGTCGAACTCTAGAATTGAAATCTTATTTAGGTGATTTTAAATTGGGAAGTATCTCAAAAAGTCTCGATGGTATGATCTTATTCGGTTTTGGTCGAGAATGACTTCTATTTTTCATACACATTTTATGATTGTAAAGGAGGTTCTCATCATTCCTGTTCAATGACTTCCGATGAACAAGCCTTAATCACTGAAGGTTTTGTGTTGGATGATCGACGATCTAACTTATTACCTAAAAATCTAGGCAATCAAATGTTAATGAATGATCGAATTAAACCCGAGAAACATGAACAAGAGCTACAGTTCGATGAAGGTGAAGAGAGCGACCATTACAATAGCACTTCAAGAAGAAACATCTTAGTTTAACCGAATCGAAAACCGATACAAACCTTAACAGTAATGGTTCTACACCGATTTAGTTCCAGTTTGTACCCCATGGTTTTTTGGGATAATTTTTTCTTGCCCCCCAATGTATGCAATTTTTTTCACTTTGCCCCCCAAAATATTTTTTGTTCCACTTTGCCCCCTGATGTACAATAATTTTCGACGTTCCCCCCCAAACTTTATTTCCGGTGAAATATTCCTTTCAGATTTCAAATATTCCTTTCAGATTTCATCGACGGGCAGCTGAGGGGCAAAGTGAAAGAATCTTATAATTTAGGGGGTAAAGTGTAAAAAATGGTATAGTTTGGGTGGCAAATTAAAATAATATAAATATTAATTTTTTTTTAAAAAGATATATAATTTTTATCTTATACTCACACACACACAAGGTTGTCAATACAATTCCAATTTTCTTTTTTTAAAAAAAACCCATAAATTTTTAATTAATATTTATAATGTTCTAAATATAAATATTGTCAATACATCTTTTATATTATTAAATATGAAACACAGGACTAAGTATTCTGTAAATTATTAGGCAAAGTAACATAATAATATATTATCATGTATTATGATTGAACAAAATAAAATAAAGATGTATTTCATATATGCATTATAATATTATGATACGAAAAATAGAATTATCTTTCGATATTATTATTTGTATAAAAAGTGTGATTAAATACTATATTAATCATGAGTACATTATTATATAAGATTATAATTATCGAATGATTAATATAATTAAAATCTTGATATATAAGATTATAATTATCGAATGATTAATATAATTAAAATCTTGATATTATAAGATTTTAATTATATTAATCATTCGATAATTATAATCTTATATAATAATTAATGTACTCATGATTAATATAGTATTTAATCACACTTTTTATACAANTGTGTGTGTGAGTGTAAGATAAAAATTATATATCTTTTTCAAATATAAGATTTTAAAACAAAATTTTGATATTTTTATTATTTTAATTTGTCCCCCAAACTATAAGGTTTTTTGCACTTTACCCCCCAAACTATAAGATTCTTTCACTTTGCCCCCCAACTGCCCGTTGATGGAATATAGAAGGAATATTCCGTCGAAAATAAAGTTTGGGAGCAACGTCGAAAATTATTGTACACCAGGGGGCAAAGTGCAACAAAAAATACTTAGGGGGCAAAGTGAAGAAAATTGCATACATTGGGGGGCAAAAAAAAAATTATCCCCGATTTTTTTAACCGGATTAAGCTCTGTATGTATGATCCACTGGTTTTACCTAGTTTTCATTAATAATTTTTAAATCATTACTCCTCCCAACTCAAATTAAAAGTCATTTTAGTCTTTCTTTTTGTTCTAAAATAAGTGACGTTTAAATAATTTAAGAAATTTTGAGCTAAAAATTCCAAACTTACTCTTATTTGTTGTTGTAAACTATGTGTTAATAACTTTAAAATGAGTGTTTGAAATACAAAATTTATTTAATATTCTTATATTAAATAAGATAGATAAATTATTTTATGAAATTTAGGGATAATTTTTTTTTTTACCATTCAATGTATGCAGTTTTTTTCACTTTATCCCTCAAAGTATTTTTTGTTCCACTTTACCCCCTGATATACAATAATTTTCGACGTTGCCCCCCCAAACTTTATTTTCGATGGAATATTCCTTTTAGATTCCATCGACGGGCAGTTAGGGGGCAAACTGAAAGAATCTTATAGTTTGGGGGTAAAGTGCAAAAAATCTTATAGTTTGGGGGACAAATTAAAATAATATAAATATTAAATTTTTTATTTTAAAGTTTTATATTTGAAAAAGATATATAAATTTTATCTTATATTCACACACACACAAAGTTGTCAATACAATCCCAATTTAAAAAAAAAAATCCCATAAATTTCCAATTAATATTTATAATTTTTTAAATATAAATATTGTAAATACATCTTTTATATTATTAATTATTAAACACATGGCTAACTATTATGTAAATTATTATGATACGAAAAATAAAATTATCATTCAATATTATTATTTGTATAAAAAGTGTTTTAAATACTATATTAATCATGAGTACATTAATTATTATATAAGATTATAATTATCGAATGATTAATATAATTAAAGTCTTATAATATCAAGATCTTAATTATATTAATCATTCGATAATTATAATCTTATATAATAATGTACTCATGATTAATATAGTATTTAATCACACTTTTTATACAAAGTAGTAATATCGAAAGATAATTTTATTTTTCGTATCATAATTCATAATGCATATACGAAATACACATTTATTTTATTTTATTCAATCATAATACATAATAATATATTATTATGTTACTTAGCCTAATAATTTACATAATACTTAGTCATGTGTTTCATATTTAATAATATAAAAGATGTATTGACATTATTTATATTTAGAAAATTATAAATATTAATTGGAAATTTATGGATTTTTTTTTTAATTGGAATTGTATTGACAACTTTTTGTGTGTGTGAGTATAAGATAAAAATTATATATCTTTTTCAAATATAAAATTTTATACAAAATTTTAATATTTATATTATTTTAATTTGCCCCCCAAACTATAAAATTTTTTGCACTTTACCCCTCAAACTATAAGATTCTTTCACTTTGCCCCCAACTTCCGGTCGATGGAATTCAGAAGGAATATTCCGCTGGAAATAAAGTTTGGGGGACAACGTCAAAAATTATTATACATCAAAAAATAAAATAGAACAAAATATATTTCGACGGGCAAAGTAAAAAAAAACTGCATACATTGGGGGGAAAAAGTTATCCTAAAATTTATTGATTTACGAAATTTCTAAATCGACAAACTTACTCTATTAATTGTTGTAAAGTACTACTCCCTCCGTTTCAAAATAATTGTCGTTTTAGAGACTCAATTTTATTTCAAATTAAGTGTCGTTTTATAATATTTTGCCACTTTATTCCAGTTTTATCCCCTCTTATTTTAAGAAATATAAATAAATTTATGGTAATAGAATAACTAAAGGGAAAGAATGGAAGTAATTAAATGAGAATATTATTAATTGATTGAGGATGTATTAGTCAAATATTATGTTCCTTAATTTTGAACAAAAACTTTAAAACGACACTTATTAAGAAATGGAGGGAGTATGTGTTAATAACTTATTAGTGTTTGAAATATAAAATTTATTAATATTCTTATATTAAATAAGTATTTTAAAAGTTTCTCGATTAATGTGAACAGTACAATTTTAGAATTTACAATACCAATACGTAATCATTACACCCAAATAATAAACATTGAAATCAATATATAATCATGACCCCTAATTCAAAATATTCAAAAGATATAGATCACACAACATTTATATCACTACATATCCTCTCAGATTTACATATCTAAACATGGGTCCACCACTAACAAATACTATTATAAAGAATATAAGCTCTTTAATACAATGTATCTCTTACATAAAATCAAACACTAAACAAATTTTCCATCGAAAGCATATTTTTCTTTTCGCACAAAACCAACATATTCCTAAAAAAAACAATAAAAAGTGGAAAATAAAGCTGAAAAGAAGGCCTTCATCTTGTTAAGGTTGGTGGAAATATATCTCCATCAATATTATTTTTGATACGGTGTAAAGGAAACTAATTACATATGTTGGGTCTTCTAATTGGTCTCTGTTTAGCCTAAATAAAATATGGCCCACTAGGAAATTGGCAATAACAAATCTCCGTTTTCATTCTTGAATGACTTCATCATCTATAGATGAATTGCTTAAAAACGATTATTCTTAAAAATTCTAACTGCAAAATAGACCATAAATAAGAAAAATCTTCTGACTTTGCAATTGAAGAACATTTATGTTTTGTGGTTGCTTAAAGAGGATGAGTTCAAGATACACAACGTAAATGGGTTCAATGTGAGAAATATTGGTATCAGAATATTCCATTAGCACATTGTTTGGTGTAATTTTGGGCATTGCCAAGTGATGTGACACCATGCATGTGGTGTCCCATTTTTTTTAATAAGTATTTTATTTAATGTGATGGCCATGTGCTGCCCTCGATTCATAAAACTAACCTTTTAAGTAATTGAAAGACTCATGGTTTTAACCCTGATCAACACATTAATAACTAAAGTTGAATCAATACCGAACCACAAGACTCGTGGTATAAAATTGATAGGCACTTTAGAAAACAATAGTTGAACAATCCTTGTCCTTTTTGAAAAAGGTTGTTTGCATCTTATTACACGAGAATAATTCTTCTTATGA
The DNA here is from genome assembly GCA_014905375.1 of Phtheirospermum japonicum. NCBI lineage: Eukaryota > Viridiplantae > Streptophyta > Magnoliopsida > Lamiales > Orobanchaceae > Phtheirospermum > Phtheirospermum japonicum. The sequence continues at coordinate 26,563 of BMAC01001494.1, forward strand.
CAATAACTCTCTCCATCTCTTCTCCAATGGACACACCAAAACTCTATGATCCACCTCTTCATGTCTTCACACTCTGGTTCATCTTCATTTACATCTTGGGATATTTCATCATCTTCAAGAGTTGGAACAAAAACTACAGGTCCGAAGCTTCGAGCTGTCTCATGTCTCTAGCTCATGGCACCCCTGCACTTGGCTTGTCCATATTCTCCATCTTGCAATCTCAAAACAACACATCCCAACTCGATTTCACCTCTCCAAACACTCCCTTCCAAAACCTAGTTCTTGAATACAGCATAGCTTATTTCTTGATGGACCTCTTACACTATATGGTATGCGTACCGAGTGAAGTGCTTTTCATCGCACACCACATAGCCACACTGTACGTGCTAATGACGTGCCGATATGTATTTGGACACGGGGCTGGGGCCGTCTTAGGAATCCTTGTTCTTGCCGAGGTTACGACTACTTGCCAGAACACGTGGAGCCTCGCAAGATACCGGAAAGCCGAGTCGGCGAAGGCTGCTATTGTGTTTGAGTTCTTGTCGCCTTATTTTTATGCTTACTATACTGTGGTGAGGGGAATTCTTGGACCGGCATTTGTGTACAAGATGGGATTGGTTTTTGCTAGTAGAGTGGATAGCGGTATGATTCCCAGGTGGGCTTGGGTTTCTTGGATTGTTGTGATAGTTGCAGGAATTGGGGTTAGCATATTGTGGGTTGTGCATCTATGGATTGATTTGTACAGACTAAGATCCAAGGAGGTTAAGAAATTGAGTTAGGGCATTTCATTGTTACTAGGGCTGAAGTCTTGAATAAAACACCAATGAATCCAAGTGCAGTAAATTAAAGAGAGTTTGTGCATATATATATATGATATATATTATTTTCAATATTCCCTGCTATGTTCTTCCAACTAAAAGTTGTCAACAAGCCGAAAAATTTTGATGTGCTTAAAAGAGAGGGAGTTGAACTGCATATAGTGCCTCATACTCAGAGAGGGAGTTGAAACTTAAAAGAGCATCACTAGACAATGCATAAAAAACAAAACAATAAATATATAATAATGCAATGTTTAGCCATCACTACAAGAGAGAACAAAAATCATTAGCCTGTCTAAACTTTCATATATTACAGTAAAGTTCATAAAGAACATACCACCTATATTTTGGAACGAGAGGCTGCAACCAACCGGGATAGCTTTTGATAAGTTCTTTCAGTTAATTTTGAGTTTGTTTTTCCTTCGCTATTGCAGTCTGAAATTTATATGCGGATAACTGAAGCGCTTGATGAGTCTGGGTTCCCACTGTAATTAATCTCCACAAAGAAACCTCCGCCTTCGCCTCTGGCGAGTCTCCCAGGATTCACACAAATGCACTTTTTGATTTGTTCTTCGCCATCATTTCCTTCTTCTCCAAGGGACAGAACCTGTTCAATTGGAATAGATAAATATAACTAAATGTGTTTTGGTTACAGTTTTAGGTTACTCTACAGTTAATCAATGTTTCTTGTTCTTAACCTTCACAAAGTGAGTTAAGTCTGAAGGTAGTACGAGTATATCTGGGATTGACGAAAATTGGAGAGCTTTGTTTGCGAGAGAAAAATCCAAAGGGACGTCTTCGGCAGGTGGGTACAGGGGATAGAAGCTGCTTCACACGAATAAGGAAACGAATAATTAATGACAAAACTTGGAACAAAAAAAAAAAAAAAGAGAGAGAGAGAGAACGACTATCCCAAGCATTGACCGTTTAACGTGCCTGTGTTGGTTCAATATATGCTTAGCTAGATTAGTCAACCGCTGCTTGGACCCTCCTGGTGGGTTTCGACAGATTTCCTCTGCACTAAGATGTTTAAGTATATCCACTGTGCAACAAGCCACGTTCACCTGTAAATCGAGAAGATGAATTTAGAAAAACCACCAGTGTTAGAATGGTAGTTACTGTTCTTCTCATCTTATCTTTTATTCAAGAAGAGTTCACACTAGAGACATACAAAAATACAGATTCTAAGTTTAATACTCCCTACGCCCAATATACAAAAATACAGATTTCTCAGTCCATTGTAAGTAACAATTTATTATCTTGTTCAATTTACCTAATCTCCAAAATAATTTCCTTTCCAGATTATTGCATTTTAAACAAAAGCAGACAGTTGTAGAGGTCATGAAACGTCAAACTTTATATCTTTCGGATGAGCATCATGGGTTATTGGATATCTGGGGAAGTTGGAATATTTGCTCAGATCTATTTCTAATTATTACAATCTCAACTGTTTTCCAATCATGTTTCAGAAGAGAATGTTATCTGAGGTAGCAAGCAATCGTAAACACACTCCCAATTCGTCATTGTTACCTCATTAGCGCAGAACATTCCTGGGTTAGAGATGCTGTATATCTGTTCCACAAAAAGATTACACATCAGTTATCATGTTGATAACCAACAAAACATCCATACAAATTTTCTTACGATCACAAAACATCATCTGTACCTGATTACTAAAATCTGTAGGATGAATTTCGAAAGCAGGCTGCCAAAAATAACCCTTTCAATGTTATTTCTGGTGTATATATAGTGTATACTAACCTAGTGAGAGAAAATTCAGCATTTATTATAACACAGAAAATGAAAAGTTTGAACCTGAGGGAAAACAAAGTCATGATTAGCATCCCTGATAGACGGCATAAGAATCACGTTGGCCGCAGAACCCATGCATTCAACATAATCTTGAAGCTATATATTCACAATAAACAGAAACAACACAAGTATAAGAAACTGAATATGTCAATGCAACTAACTGTATCCTTTTCATTACAACCTACTTTTTCAAGTATCCCAAGGCGAAAAATTTCATCAAAGGTCTGATTGACATTTCCTTTTCTGAGCTCTGGATGATCAGAATCAACAAATGGCCCCAGCTGTCAAAGACAATGAAGTAAGGACAGTAAGGTCTTTTCATCTGTATTATCTATAGACAACAAAGAGAGAGGTCCTAACCAGTACAAGCAACTGAGGTTGCTTTCGGCGTGCATATGCCAGAAGCTCAGTTAGAGGCTCAAATAACAAATTATCACTCGTGGTAAATGGACCTGCTGCAACAATCTGCTTGGCATTCAAGTAGACAAGAAACGGCACTTAGGATTTTGTGTTTGAGCAGTAAATACATAAATCTTAACCAACAAGAGACGTCATGATTTAGTAACAAAGCTTAGGACGATGCCAAATTATCCTGTGCATTTTCTAGTCCCACGTAATCCCCAATTCTTGATTTTTTTTTCATTTTATAGTTTTAGAATAACCAATTACGAACTAATACATAACTACGCTAGTCATGCAACAAACATAAAAATTATGATTGCTGCACAAAATAATTTTAAAAAAATGGTATCCCTTATTCATCCTCAATCCATAATGCAGCATCAAACTTGCGTACCAATGACAACTCCGCCATAGCTTGTGATGGATTAGTTAACTGCCGATCATGATCCAAAGTTTGTCTTTTGGAAGGATATTGGCTAGAAGTAACAGAAAAGGGGACATAATCAATTATCTTTGATGCAATAAGGCAGTGTCCACTAGGATTATGCCCTTCGATACCCACTACCTGTATTGTGGCCAATATTTGAAGTTAATCTTATACTACACAATAAGTCGTAGTTGATGAAATCTGCTTCCTAACAAAAAGGTCATTCTAACCTGGCCCGGGAAAATAGAAAAATGGTTTAACTTTTGCAAGTCAAGACGAACACGCTGTCCGCCAGAATGCTCAACACTGTCAAAACCAGCAAACCACGTGTATGAGTTATGAACATTGATAATGCCTTTACATAGTTTTTATCTTACAAACCACATGAACCAAAAAGAATCAAGAGCTTTTTACCTGCTTTGGAGCAATACAGGCTTCTCCTTCAACCGGCCTTCTTCCTCACAACAGATCATGCCAACAGTGAAAATGCTTTTCTGAAACAACATTGTATGTTAAATGGAGAAAAGCCACAAAATTGAGTTACATGAAAGTGGAAATTGAAAGAGATTATCCTTTCAATCTAAAAGTTAATTCCTTGACAATTGCATGAACACCTGTCCTTGCATAAGTGGAGTAGATGAACTACCTGTGAAGCTACAGAAGGATCAACTGGTTCCTCATACTGCCCAGAGGATACATAAGCAGTAGTTCGCTTCTTAATGCAATTTTCCAGGAAATTGAACTGAATCACAGAAAAGTCAAACATAAGTCACTTCTACAAAGCAAAGTATGGAGGCACACAACCTAACCGTTAGGCAGGTCCCCTAAAACTAAATTTTAAGGGAAAAAAACTCCACATATTAGAAAACCCTAAAAAAATTAACTAAATAACTAAAAACAGAACTCTAAAAAAAAAGAGATGAAAGAAAAAAAAATATCCCATAAAAACTGAAAAAAAAAAACTTACAAAACTAGAAAACCCTAAAAAAAACCAAACCAAATTAAAAAAATAAATAAAAAAGAACCCTAATAAGCTAAATTGAAAAACTAAAAAACTAAAATGTGAAGCCTACCTAACGGAATGTTACTCCGTTAGGCATGTGTACACAAGTTTGTCAAAAGTATGATTACGGCAATAACCGAAGATGTCAAATAATACCTTGTCTTCAATTCTATCATACATGAACCTGCAACCTGGCTCAGGTTGAGATCTGTTAATCAGCAGGGAACACTTTTGGATGGGTTGAGGTCTCTTGATGATATAATCATCCTCAGGATTTGCACTATCTTCTTCAACTTTAACGCTCTGCATGCTTGGTTGTTGACTAAGCATGGCTTGCACGACAAACTTGCTCTTTCTTGACCCAAAGGGTGTCACTGATTCTAGAGGTTTTTCAAAAGTAAACTTGCTGCCATTTGTTTTTTGTGATGAATCAGATAGCCTCTCATGTGCTAATGTGCGTTTATCAGTGGGAGTATCGAGTATGCCTTCTTTGTCTTCATAGTTACCATCCAGTATCCTGTTTGGAATTGCAGATTCACTGTAACTTTCCATTCATAAAATAAAATTCACAAAATAAATAACTAAAAAAAGAAAGAATTTGTGAATGCTGCACAGGTTAAACTTTGCCTTTCAAATAAAATTTTTTGAAATGATAACTAAATATTCTGCAGTAAACCTAGAAGTGATTTGTTTGAATTGTTCCTTGTTCCTCTCATCATAAGCAATAATTAATACATAAGCAAACTAAATAAACAGTTCATGACCATTTTTTAAGTAGAGATCCTTGGGACATGAGGTAGTTTCAGGTAAAGCAAGTAATTAGTGAGTCAACCCAATTTCAGAAGTTCATATAGTTCAAACTCGGTGAGACAATTATATTAGCTGACAAATAACATGGAGCCGAGAAAATGTAAAACAATGACTCACATGGCTACATCATTGGAGTACAAATGCAGTCCCAAATCCCTTTCTCTGATTTTATCCTTCTGTTCACTCTGCAATTGCTCCAAAAACGCACCCATGTGCGAGCTTGGCACTGTTAAATCTAGGTTCCTGTAACAATATCAACCACAATCATGCCCTGATTGCTAGTAACATTCAAAACAAATATGAGTTTAACTTTACTTAGGGAATTTTTTTTTTTAATTAATGAGTATGATTAGAATGTTTTGAAATGACTTTAGGAAAGAGATTTTTTTTTCCTGGGTAAAATGCACTGGAACAAACCCCGTGTATTTTATGTTTGGTTTTGAGAGAGAAATGAAAAACAAATTCAAATCAAACCAAGCATATAGACTATAATTCATGAGATTTTATTAGAGATTATAACATGAACTTATTTTGAAAAATAAATATTCGAAAGCTTATTTAAAATAAAAGAATAAAGTGTTCAAGTAATGACAACTCATAAATCAAAATTCAAGGAATTTTGTTGAATCTTCTTTTTAAGCAATCATTATATTTTATTAGGAGAAAAAGAGTTTAATGAGATCTTTACAGCTAAAATTACCTAACCATATATTTAGAATCTCAAATATTTTACAAGATGCTTAAATAATTTATAAGCCCACTCAAATGCGACCATTCATCAACTTAACAATCTTTACCCAAACAAAACACTCATTTACTCAAATAAGTTGTCTAAAACAGTAAAGCTTGTATCACAGCCAAAAAAAATGAAGTTACTACGAAACGAGCTGAAGAAGGATTATTAGATTTTGAGAGCTCCTTCATTCCCTCCATTATGAGAGGGAGAACACAACAACCAACAAAATAATATATAAAAATAAAATATAAAATAAAGTTTTTGTCGAGAAATAAATTCTAACCAGTTGAGCGAGTAAACCTCCCAGCTGGACACAAGATCTGAAGCACTGAGCTTGTACTGTATACAAAATGTAAGACCTGCAAAAAAATAATCGAATAAAAAGCAAACTGATGTCATAAATTTGGGGGGCCGTTTTCAATTCACAGAAAGGGCGATAATTTGAAAAGGATTAAAATAAATGGAAAATATCACACATTTCTGGATAATTTCTTCCTCGTCGTCCAAGATGAAGCCGTTCTTGGTGAACTCTGCTTTGATTTCGTCTTCCATTTTCGCGATCTAGAGAATTCAGAGTCAGGGTTTCGATAAGACCCCTTGAGAGGCGTTGGGAAATGGCGGGAAACATTTGCCTCCAATAATCGACTATATTAGATACCATTTTCCCATTCTGCCCTCGATTGGGTTTAAGCCCATCATTTAGTTGGGCGGGTACAAGGCCAGGCCTCTAGTTAAATGAAACCCAACTTACTTTGGAAAGGTAGTAGTGTATAACTTTATAAAGTATACTTTTAATACAATATTGCTTCAATAATCAGAGGCTACAAATTTTCATATAAATTTCTTACAGCCTGTTTAGGATAGAAATCCAAATCATGGATTTGAGACTCAAGATAACAGATACTTATTTGTTATAAGATTTAAAAATTAAATACTCAATAAATAATATCTTACAATTAAATTATCCATTTTTCAGACATAATTTGACATATACAGTAAAAAATAAAGGATTATGAATCCTATAACAAACAATAACTCTTATTATTCATGAAATTCTGAATACCTCAAGATTCTGAATATAAAAATTTAGAATTTTAACGAATGTTAGTCCAAACAATCTCTTAGCCATTTTAGGTCAATTCGGGTACCTCCTATGTTTCCTATTATTTCATCACCTTTTCCTCTCGAAATGAGAGAAAAAAAAGTTCATTAATTTTAACAAAATATTTATTTATTTATTATTTAATATTCATCACTATTAAATTATATTCGTTAATTTTTACTTCAAATTGATTACTTATTACTTATCCATTTCGTTATATATGTCGCAATTTAAGATTTTTTATATCCCATTCTATCTGTCACATTTATATATTTAAGAAAAAATCATTGTTACCTTTTACTTTCTCAATAAAAATTAAATATTATTTTAATAATTTACCCTTACCTTTATTATTTCACACTTTTAATTATATTAAACAAAAGGATATTATGGTCATTTGATACCGAGAATTATAACAACAATCGTCTTTCTTAATATCCATAAAATGGTCAATTAGAACAAATAGAATGAAATAGAAATAGTACATTTTAACACGATGTTCATTAGTTCATTTGATGAATGATTACCTTGGTTTTGTTTTCACATTAAAGTGTACTTAATAATCTGTGCTAATAATAGACTGATTTAGTTGAAATTGTTGGATAGTCTATGATCATTGTACTGGAAAAAGTTATCGAAATCATGTTTTTCGAGTGCTTAAGATGGTTAAAGAAATGAAATCAACCTTGTATTCTAGTGGTATAAGTTTTTATGCGTTCAGGTGTATTCTCTCTTCCGCTTCACCCTTAAAAAAATAAAAGAAGATCTATGTACTTGTTTTAAGTAGAAATGACAAAGTTTGATCTCTTAGTGCATCTTTAATAAGATGGGTTTATGAGGTTGTCAAACCTATATATGATAGGTTTGTATTGTTATTTAGGTTAAGGTTGAGGTTTGGATATTAGCTACGTTCTATATGTAATATTTTAAAAAATCTTATATTGTAAAAGGAAAAGCATAATAGAAGACATAAAAGAGAGACGGAAGAGACGATAGAAATTAGGGTTCTCTTATTCATCAAAGAATCCCTTTATATAGGGTATCAAAGTACATGTTTCCATAATACATAAAGATAACAAATACCCAAACTATCATCCATCAGTTACTTATTGACGAAGGCACACTAATTGTGTTTTTCCTTTAACACCCCCCCTTGTGCCAAATCAAATGGTGAAATGGTGTTTTATTGCTGCCTCGTTAAAACCTTGCCAAGTAACAAAACCCAATGGAAAAAATAAAATTTGGTCTAAGGAAAAAGAGTACAATACACCTATGTTGAGACTCCCCCTAAAGTGTACACCTCTCTCTGATATGTACATCTATCAAGAGAACTTTGAAAGTCTTCACTTCCTCAATCTACTTGATTCTTGAGAAAGTGCATAATTGTTGGTTGTAGAAGAGTTGTGGTGATATTACTCGTATTATCACATTTTCTYYWGTGATAGAGTTCAAGCCACTATYATCAGATATATGAATGATCATAACATTTATCGTAGATACTCACGAACTACTACATGTATGATAATGATCTCTTTACATGGATCGAATGAGTAACCAACATTAACGATACTATTTGGTGTTTCACAGTAGGAAGTAAACTCAACATTTTCTATAGGGATTACAAGACCATCTGCAGTCCCAATTATATTTATGAATGGGAAAAATAAACCCGCGTCAATGGTTTCTTTTAGGTATCAAATTACATTTTGATTCCATTCTAGTGACATTGCGCTTTCTTGAGTTAAATCAAGATAAAAATTTTGAGAAAGTAATATTTGGTCAAGTGTATTAGTAATGGTACAATAATGCGCATATTGTACGTAGGTAGAGAATTTCAGCTCCCACCAGTTATTCGTCATTCCATTGACGAAATTGATATTTTCTTATATCTTCACTTTGACCAATCATAAGAGTGCTAACATATTGCACTTATCCATATTTAATTGTCTGATCATCTTTCGGACATATGCAAACTGTAGAATTTAGTATTCCACAAACTCGATTTTAGTTTAAAGCCTTAACATGACCGAGTTTTTCCATGATGCATTATCTCAAACTAAGAATTTCAAATAACTAGCGATATCTCTTGTTTCATTAAGAGTGTATATTATGTTCCTTTCATCAACATATACAATCATAATCGCAAATTTGAAACTTATTTTTTTTATAAATACGTAAAGGCATAGATTATCTTTTCCCAATCAATAGTCACTTAGACGGTTATACCACATCCGCCTGGATTATTTTAATTCATAAAGTGAGCGTTTTAATTTAATTGCCAATGTACTCCGTGGCTTAGAGTCACTTGCCTTGGAAATGAAATGCCAGCAAGCACTTTCGTATATATCTCTAAATCACGATCCCCATAGAGATATGATGTAACCACAGGCATAAGCTGCATTCTCAGTTCTTTGGAATTATAACATTTATTATGGGGGAGTACATATCCCCATAGTCAATTCCAGGACGTTTTGAGAAACTTTGTCCTTCAAGTATAGATTTGCATCTCGTGTCTTTATTTTCTCATTACGCTTTCTAACAAAACTCTGTTTATATCCTACAGGCTTTACACTTGGTGAGGTTAGTACTACCAAACCAAATACCTACCTTGTTGTCAGTGAATTTAGTTCTACCTGAATTGATTCTTTACATTTAGGTCAATTTGCTCTACATTGATATTTCAATAGAGCGTGGTTCGATACTATTGTGTTTTATGATTCTTTGAGCAACAATGTATATATCATCAATGTGTATGAAAAGTCTTTCCATCAACTTATATAAACTCTCATTGTACATTGAGAATTCTTTATTCTCTGGAATCATATTAAAATTCGGAGCGTCCTCCAGTAATGATTCATGGACATAAGTATAATCAGAGATAATCTCATGAGAGTCATTATTTTCATTGATGATCTATTAAAGTCGTGCCATACATGCCCTCTTATTCCTTTGGCGAGTATTGATCGAACCAAGTGACCTCCCCCTGTTCCTTTTGGGAGTCACGACCTCAACCACACCTCCACTAAGTATGGTTGCAATGTCTTAATTTGTGACATTGTGCCCTTTACAGGGACTTTTAACCTTGCAGACACATTTGCAACTTGTATATATATGATCTCATCACTTTGGGAATTGGGTCTTCTATACTTTGAAGATCAACTGTTCACTTTACTTTTCTTTCACGTTACATTGTGAAATGCGGGGATCATAATGAGACATAGTATGAAACTATTCCTGTCGTTCCATTAGAAAATACTTTTTCTTATCTCCCCCTAACAACGGGAAGACTGTCTCATTAGAGTGACAAATTTGCTAATTTAGCGATAAAGAGATCGTCTGTCAAAGGCTTCAAATAGCGGATGATTGTTGGAGATTCATATCCAACATAAATACTTTATCGTCTTTGAAAACCCATATAATGCGCTGTGTGGGCGCAATAGGCACATATACTGCTTAATCAAATATGCGTAGATATGAATTATCAGGCTTATATCCAGTTACCAACTGATACGCAAAATATTTGGTTAGCAGGGGTTCATAAACGAATAAGTAAGAGTTGCGTGCAATATTGCATAACCCTGTGCAAAGACAAATGAGTGCGCATAAATATTGTCTTAGTCACCATCTATATTTCTTTTGATGGTGTCTTCTTTGAGACCTTATTATATATGCACATTAGGTTACAAGATCCAGTACATCGATCTTTATTTAAATGCAATAGACATCAAGTACTTTTGATGTAAACCCTCTAGCATTATGAGTTTGGTTGCTTTATAAGGGTGGTGAGTCCTCAATCATATTAAATGTGCTAGAAGTTTTGCAAATGCAATATTTCTATGGACAATACGTGCCGAAGTATCGACCAAAACTATAAAATACTTGAATGAACCGCATTGTGAATGGTCATGTCCACATGTATCATCAATTATCAATTATAAGAATGAAATATTATACTTTGTATTTTTAGCAAATGCAGGTCTCAATCATACAATTTTGCTAATGAACAAGTATTGAAAAAATGAGTGATGTATCGTTGAGATATGAATGTATGTAGTGCTCCAAGTACTTTAAAATGCACTAGCTGTAATAGAACATCATTAGCTCGACAAATATACTTTGCATCAAATTTATATCTCATTTCGTAGTTCACTCAGAATAAAATATGTCCATGTTAATTTCTTATAATATGGACCATCATATCACGACGACCAAAGAATCCATGTTAGTTGTGTCATAACTTGAATGAGTCAATGTCCAACAGTTCTTCGTTGGTCTTATCTTATGATTCAATAATCAAAAAGCAGTAAAGTAATACTAGATTGACTCTAAACGTGCTTTCTTCCACATAAATTAAAAGTATAGTTCCATTCTCATAATGTACTTCTTAATGATAATCATCAACATGAATGTCATCAAACTGAATAAGGTTCGTTCGCTCTTGGTCCATAATGAGCTTTTATGACTGTAATCAATGTGCCACTAGGCATCAAGACATCGTCACATATAAATATCAATTAAGAGAGTAATTGTCTATTCATCGACAAATTCTCACACTCTTCAAAAATATTTGAATGAAATACTTGTCATTATAACATTATTTACTAGATATGTTACATTATATCTAATAGTTTGCTCATGAACCTTGTATGTGAATGTGTGATAAATAAACTCAATTACATTCAGTGCTTTAGAATGAAATGTAAATTTATCAATAAGTCAAAAATAATTAAATTTGGCCACGTCACATAGATCTAACTCAAAATAAATTTTAAGACCAAATACAATAGTCTAATATGAATGTTTGATCATACTTTCACAAGTTCTTTTGTAAATTAAGAAACAAGCAAATTTCATCAATCAAAATAAAAGATATCCATTGACTAAGCAAGTTATTGGGAGAACTCCTACATATCTTACCTTGTGGTTCATTCTTCCCACATAGGTAGGGATATCCAATAAATATCACGAACTCTTTACTTGTCTTACCTTGTGGTTCATTCTTCCCACATAGGTAGGGATCAACATATCTCTTCCCCTTTACTTTGAGGTTATTTCCACTATTCATATCGATCCTAGTTAGCCTCAATAAATTTCTTTATCCAGTGGTCTAACATTGGTATTATGAATAAAATGTCATGTCTCTCGATGACTTACTATCATAATTAATATTATATAAGTGCATCTGTATGTTTGCTCAAGTGGAAAACAAAATAGAGTGAGATCGTATGTCTCAATACTTATTGTTATTTAAAGTGACTTTCTTTTTCACATATGGTAAGACATGTTTTTAGTCGCAACATATGAAAGTCATTGACCCTTTTTAGCAAGCAAATAAATTCTTTTTCACTAAATTCTTAGGCTTGGAATTAGTGAATAAAATTCTCAAAATACTCATTTGGAGCACATCCCAAAGTTCATTGAAAGTTTGTAACTAAATATACTTCCAACATAAGATTTGGGGTCAACGAATTCTCAAGTTCATTAGAGAATTGACTTTGACTAAGTTTGACGATTCTTTGTCAATTAGTAATTTGGATGATATTAATGTGGAATTATAGTTCTTTTAGTTTCCACATCAAACCAATGATGGTAGTACTCAATTTATTTTGAGTATATTAATTTGTATTTAGATTGAGTTAGTTTAATCAATTTTCTTAGATAATAAATTTGAAGTATGTCATAATCTTTCTTTGATATCATGTGAATATACTTTATCACAAGACTTATTTATACAATTTTAAGTATGTCATAATCTTTCTTTGATATCATGTGAATATACTTTATCACAAGACTTATTTATACAATTGTGTATCGTTCATGAACTTTCATTATCATGAAAATATGCAAATGTACAATCAATGATACATATTGAAAGTTGCTTATAAAATAACTCGAATAGCATTACAACATACATGAATCTATCAATTCATTGAAATGATCAACAAATATGAATCTATCAATTCATCGAAATTCATGATCAACATATATTTAAATCAATCAATTCATCGAAATTCATTATGAACTAAAAATATTGGCAAAATCATGATCAATCTCTCATCTAATCATGTAAATAACTTTATTTATGATTTCTAAATTAGAAATCATATAAGAGCATGAATACTAATATATTATGTACTCTATGAATATTATTAAAGTATTACAAAATTTCATGTTTGTCAATATTGCATATAACATCACATGCATATAATCATAGGTAACATATATACATATACATGCACAATAATATATACCATGCCATATATACATATTGCCAAATATTTATTAGTTGGATTTAATAAATAATAAATAATAGGGTAATTCGAATTATCTTGAAGGAAAGTTACGATTCTTTCCTAAATTTATTTTTCAATAGGCTTGTCTTATTTCTGATGACAGAGACTTTCAAACCCGATCTCCACCGTACCAATTCATCATATACATGTTTTGAATAACATACCCAAAATCTAGTTTCATCCAACGGTTAGATTGTGCGTAATTTAATTTCTAAAATAAGTTGGCAGACAGTTCCGAGAAACAGGATCAGCTCTGTTCGAAATTCATTATCGGATTCTTAAGACTTCATATTCGAATCTCCACCGTTCATATTGAACCTGTATATGTTTGAAATAACATAACCAAAATTTGGATTGATCCAATGGTTCTATTGTGAGAAATCTTGTTTTGAAGAACTCTGCACAGAAAATTGCGAAAGCAGAATCTGCTTTGTTCGAAATTATATATATATTTTCTCGTATCTTCGAATCCAGTTTCCACCGTTCAAAGTATAACTCAGAAGGTCTTGAAGGTTCTGTAAAAATATGAGCTCGATCCAACGGTAGAAACGCGGGAAATCGATTTTTCAAACATACAACGCAGTTGGATTTTCGACCTACGAAAATTGTATAATTGTTGCTTTGGTTATGGAGGCTTATTCTCAATCATTAGGTTAGAGTTTCGTGCTGATAACGTTTAAAAGGAAAAACATAATAGAAGACATAAAAGAGAGACGGAATAGACGATAGAAATTAGGGTTCTTTTATTCATCAAATACTCCCTTATATAGGGTATCAGTTACTTATTGACGAAAACACATTAATTGTATTTTTCCTTTAACATATATTTTATTATATGTATCATATTTATATTATCAAACGATATTTAATATTACTCTTTATATTACCAAGAAAAATATAATATCACTTTACTAATTTTACTCGAAACTAAAATCCCCAGTAGCTATTTGGAAGCCCAAACCCAACCCATTATATATATATATTGGTTGGGCCTATTGGGCCAGACTGAAAACATCATGATTTCTTGGACCTAAAACTTTATGGCCTAAACCCAACTAAAATCGGATGGGGCCAAATCTCGCCATCTCTAAGTTACCGGCGATCCATTAAGGCACACAATCATTAAAATAAATTATTATTTTTTATTTGGAAAAAAATGAAGCAAACATTAGATATAAAAAAAAAAAAAAATAGAGGACACGGAGAGAGAACGAAGTAACTAAACACGTGCTTAATTTTATTAGGAATTTGTCTTCCTAAAAGTAAACAAAAAAACAGGACGATAATATGTACATCGAAACACGAAAAGGTAAAAAGAAACAGAAAAGTTAGAATCCAAATACCAGCACAAACGACTACAAATTAATCTAGTACTGCGAATTCACAAGACTACACAAAACGACTCGACTAATTTAATTTGCTGTCTTCAATTCATCACAATATCCGAATTTTGCGCTTGTGGATACATTCATTCAATCTTGATTTGATTATCCATCATTGGTAGAATCTGTAGTTCTTGGCTGACAGAATGATGTTCCTTAGCCCTCCAATGGGTGATACAATCATCAATATAACTCCCATTACGATAAATAACTGAAAATATGGGAGAAGAATATTATTATATCTCAACCAATTTTCAACATATACAAAAACTATGATCAGTTGTTGCAACTTACCCAGTTAATAATCCAGGAGAAGCTGAACCTCTTGGGTTTACATATGATGAGCCACATGATGCAAGGAAGCTAGGATAAATTGAAAAATGGGAATTAATTTATTAATGGTTATCATTTTGTATTATTAGAATTTAAAACACTGATAGTTTGTTTAACTTACAAAGTATGTTGTTGGGGCCAAAGCAAATCCTCCAAAGAATCCAACCAACCCACCAAAGAAGGGGAATGTCATGCCGATGAACATAGTAATGCCTGCACAAAAGAAAAGTGTTTCTATTAATTTGCATCAATAATAAAGAAATAAATCCTTAATTCTTTTACAAGAAAACTTACCGACGTATAAGGTACGAGTGATGAAACGAAGCTGGAAGGTAGGCTTAAACTTGATTTGCTTGACCAAGTATGTCTCCAACATGTCAAACACCGGCATGGCATATATCTACATACAACGTTCAAGGGATTATTGAGACAGATAATATTAACCGAAAACGGAAACACGGGACAAATAATAACCTGGTAGCTTCCGATGACATGGATCAAGACAAACATGTTAGCCGCAGCAATGAGCCACCTAGGCTTCTCGAGGGTGAGCAAGATGTTGTCATCCACGGTGTTCCCGAATACGTAGTAACCGGCGAATGCAACGGGGAAATAGCACAAGGCGACGATTATATAGGCGAAGACCACTCCCTTCCACATGGGTTTCTTGGAAGGCATCTCAGGGGTGGAAGGGATGGTTGCTTGGATCTCCAACACGACATTGTGTCCGGCATAGGCGAAGGCTATATCCCCCAGGGCATTGAAGAAGTTGAAGGTGTTGTCCCGTGCATTATCGCCCCTCAGGCTGTAGTCCACATCATTATTCTTTCCCTTGGCGAGCGCGGCTGTCCATGCAACGGTGGAGTACGTCAGGGACATGATGGCCGCAGCAAGGGAGACGATGGAGATGGAGTTGAAGTTGGGGAGATGAGAGAGGACAAAGTGTACGGAGGCGAAGATGAGGATGAAGTAGGTGAGCTTGATGCTTTGGCAGTCGGGGCAAACGGTGCCGTGGAATTTCTGCAGAGATTTGCCTCCGGTCACCATGTAGACGATGCAAGTGCTAACTTCTACGACAAGTTGTTGGGGGACAACGATGTACAACCCGAGCTTCTCCCCAAACGCGTGCTGGCCTAGCTCGTGGTACCTGTCGAACCTCTTGCCGGGGACCATTTCGTGCATCTCCACCATTTGCCATAGCGTGTAGAAGGTGACGAGCCATGATACTATCATCATTGTCACCCCAGGGCCCCTGCAATATTAAAACACCCGTACGTGGAAAGACAGATTAGGTTATGATTTGGTTATTTCATTACAAAATTGATCAAATTCCTTATATTTTGGAAATGGAAAAACAACCGCACGAACTACTCGATTTTTTACAATTTACCATATAAATTCTTTTTTGTTACACTTTAATATATAAACAATGCAATTTTTGCACTTTACTCTATACGCTACAATTTTACCCCTGTAAATTACACTAAACCCCCAAACTATGTATTTTTTTTGCATTTTACAAGATAAACTAATATTTTTTATACTTCACAATAATATATATATTTTTAAATCAATTGCTACATTTTAGGTATTCATTACTTACTAAAATTAAATGACTAGTATTTGATTGAAATATTGAAAACAAATTATAAAAAATTGAACCGAATTATTATTTTGATATGGTATTCAATACAAAAAATGTAGAAATGAATAGTAAAATGAAATATTATGGTGAAATATTCTCCAAAGTTCTGAGGGTAAATTTGTTCATATAGAGTAAAAATACAAATTACACAATTTATATGATAAGGTGAAAGAATACTTCTTATGATTTATTGTAAAAGAAAATAAATAATTTAGGGGATTTAGTATATTATTTACTTTGGAAATTAATAGTCAAGATGTCATATATTTCATACTCCTTTTCAATAGTTGGTTGAATTTCATGTCCACACATATGACGTTCATATACTGAGTTGATATATGATGAGATAAAATAATATATTATTTGTTACCTTCAAACAAACAATAAGAAAAACAGAAGTTTGTTGTTGGACATGAAATCATAAGAACTCAATGAGATAAAATAATATATTCCTTTTAAACGATTTAAAAAGGCTTTAGATAGTCCAACCCACATTTTTCTATTTTTAAATTTTGATTTATGTATGCGTTTTAAATATTCAATTAACGCTGTTTTATCTTCTTCATACAAACAAACAATCAATTCATACAAAATGGAATTATAATAGTAGAGTAGAGAGACACGAACGTACCATCCCATGCTAGACATGGCGTACGGGAGACTGAGGACACCGGCTCCGACCATGGCCGTGACATTGTGGAAAGTTGAGTACCACCATTTCGCCTTTCGGGACGATGTGATCGGAAGCCAATCGTCGATCGCCTTCTCCTCTGCCGTCTTCTCCCTTGCGTTTGTTGTTGGTTCATCACCCGTGGTCATTTTTACTTTTTGGAGAGGGGATTATAGTATAGTGGACGAGCTGGCAATCAAAAAGAAAAAAAAAATTATAAAGTTTTTTTCTTTCTTTCTTTCTTTTTTTTTTTTGAATGACCAGGTCGTTTATTCAGCCATTTTTTTTGCTGGCCAAACGAGACTTATATAGAGTGATTTTTTTTTTTTTTTTTTTGTGTGTGCGTGGATGGACAATATTTGTTCCGTTTAAGGTTAGTGGGTTGTCCTGATTTTACTATGTTAAGTTGAAATTTAAACCTATGAATATTGACAATATTTAAGGAAGAAAAAAAATACTACTAGTATTTAGTTAATTGGCAGTTACGACTGAATTTGGAAAATGGAAGACTAATACAAAAGACGGTTATAAAATTGTTTTGACCGATCAGCATCTCAGATTCTTTAGCGTTAAATTTAGAATCTTGAATTCATTGTGCATTTATATAGACGCCTATAGCATATAACAGGAATATATTCTGTTAAATAAAACACTCGTGCAAGTGAATGCTCAATATCTGGTACCTTATTTTCGTATATTCTTATTTGTATAGTTTTGTGTATGCAAATCAAAATAGAAACAAGAGCGAATTATAGTACATGCAATAGTTTCGGAACTATTTTTTTTTTACCCTTTGAAAAATATATACCATTTTTTTCTTGGCGCTATTGTGAGACAATATTCAGTAATATTTCTTCATATTTAACTTGGTGTATTTGTGTAGTGAAATATTCAATATATAATATTTGTTCACATTTAACTTAGTGTATTTATGTAAAGTAGTTTTACTGTATATATACTTAGTTTTAAAAGCCCGCGTGGATATATGAAAAAATTATATAAAAATATAATATTTATATATAAAAAATTATTAACTTCAAAAGTAAATTATTAATATAACAAAAGAAAATTGTTGTTCACTAAATTTTGGAAAACTTTCTTATAAACGACATTAACTATTTTATTTACAGTGATATTATCGTCGTCGCTGCATAGAATTTTCAACTTTTTACCCCTCTTAAATCAAAATATCGCAACATACATTTGACCATGGATGGACACGATCTTCTGAAAGTATATTGAATATTTTTAACATTCACCAATGTGATACACGAAATTTATAAATTAAAATTAATTAAAATAATAAAATAATCCTAATGAATAACAAACAAATCGGTCATTTTTAATATTTTAATTCCTTCCACATAGATTATTCTTTTCATTTTATTTAAATTATCATTATCGAGATCAAAACACATCTTGAGATAAAAAATACATTTAACAATAATCATTTACATTATCTTAAAAACATAAATGCTTAAAATCTTAGCCGATCTTAAGGTTAAAACACAAATCTCAATAACGTGAACCTATATAAAGAATTTGTGACCATGTAGTAAAAGAAATTTTTATTTATAACAGGACACGAGCAAATTTTTTAACTACTAAGCAGATATTTATCACCACAAAAGTCAACACTTTCCAAAACCGTAGTTTAACCAATTTGTATAAAGAAATATAAAACAAAAATTAAAAAAAATATAAAATGAGAGAAAGTATCAAAAAATTATATACTTATCCTAATTTTATATGTAGTTATGTCTATCATAAAAATATTTAAATATTAAAAGTATTATTCAAAAATTGAGATTTTGTGACTTTAATTAATTAAAATCAGTTACCTAAATAATATGAATTTTCAATAGATATTTAAATATACTGAAATATTTAAATATTAAAAGTATTATTCAAGATTTGTAAATTTTGTGACTTTAATTAATTAAAACCAGTTACCTAAATAAAATGAATTTTCAGTAGACATTTAAATATGCAAATCAACATATGGAAGTAAATTAATTAATATTTAAATATGATTATGTATGATTTAAATATAGATATATAATTAATCCATCCTTAAAAAACACACTTGAATGTTCAAATTTAATTATAAGAAAATTTAAATATTGTGGTTTTTAAATCAAACAATGAAGACATATATGACTTGCCCCTAAAATTTTAAATAATTAAAATATATTCATACAATATAATCAATTAAGATGGTATAACTTTTACTTATACTTGCTTATTTCAAATTTGTCAATCTATAAATTCCCAACTTTTATATTTAAATATTCAAATTGATATGATCAATTAAATGTGTTTAATGTGTAAAATGGAAGTAAATCTAATTTCTTAAGTTAGACTTGATTGAATTAATTTAAGGGGGAATGTATCATGGCTCTATCTATTCATTTTTTTTTCAAAAAAAAAAAAAAAAGAGTTCTGCATCTCTCCGAGGCCGGGGAAGAGAGAGCGGGGGCTACGAGCCTTCTCCCGTTGTTGTTCCCGTACCACCCATACCTTCTTTCCCCTTCGCCCGATCCGGTGAGATCAGATTTCTCGAACGAAGTGAAATGATAGGAAGAGAAGACGGCTGGCGGGAGATCTCTACTCATAAAACCCCCTTTACTGTTGATCTGGTGTGTTTTTAGATTAAAACTTAGGGAGTTTATATCATTTCACATTTAGTCCAAATAAAACTCTAATATAATTTAAAAAATTCTCCAATTAACACTAAATTTATAACCAAACAAAAAGAAAAAAAATACCCCTTATGAATGTAAGAACATGTAAAAAACCATAATTTTGAATAATTATAGCCTCAAATCTTTTTCATTCGAATAAATATTTATTAGTAAAATCATATTTACTTAATTTGATGTATATCATAAATTTTGATTAACTTAAATTAAAGATTAATCTTGAGGTGTTTAAGTTAAATTAATTTAAGGAGCAGATGAATCATACATTAAGTCTTATTATAACTTGAATTTAATATAAGAATTTCACCAAACATCAACTAACAATAATTTCATAACCAAAAGAAATTAAGAGAAATAGGGAAATTAAGATTTGATTGAATTAATTTAAGAATTGATACTATCGTGTATTTACTTTTGTAGTACAAATTAACGATTTACAAATTAGATGTAACTTCAGATGTATATTGAGTTGATATATATGACTAATAACATCTGTGTTCAATACGCAAGTGTTAATCAATTTAAATTGATTATTAATAATTTTCCTTACCAAGAAATTATGTTATAATTTGCACTTATCTTCTATATATGTTACCTAATTTTCCATGAATAAAGAATCCAAATATTCTAAACTTATAGGAGACATCCGTTAATTATTCATAATTATAAACAAAGTTTTTGATATATTTATTAAACTTTTTCAAAGAAGCCAAATATTATGCATGTCACTTGCATTTTCTTTTGGTCTAGCGAAGTGAGTCCGTATACCATAGACCCGGGACCATCTAATAAGGTGCACCGGGTCCCCAATTTCATTCCACGTCGGCAAACAATTGGACGCCCCCAAAATTTCATTCCACTTCTGCATCAGAATTGGACGCGCCTTTCTTTTCAACCCTCCGTCCACGCGCCTTTCTTTTTCAACAAAAGTGAAAAAACTCTGCAAATTCCCACTACTTTAGACACTGCCTCCAAGCAATTTTCATGCCCGATTTTTTCACCAAAATTTCTTCAATCTCCAAGCAATTTTCAGACGCTGCAATTTTCATCTTCTCCAAGCAATTTTCAGAAGCTGAAACAATTTTCTTCCACCGGACGCTGCAACAATTTTTATCTTCTCCAGTAAGTTTTTGATTTTTTTTCCCATTCAACTTTGATTTCAGTTCGCTAATGTTGGTGAACTTTTAGCATCGATTGATGAAGTTTCATTGTCGACT
>BMAC01001495.1:0-22035 GCA_014905375.1 Phtheirospermum japonicum
AGGCAACCCGAGGCCTTTAATCCTTAATGGTGAGAATTACTCTCTCTGGAAACAGAGGATGAGGTGGCACTTGAAGAGCATGGATGAACGTGGTTTGGAAGACCGTCCTTGTTGGATGGGAAAAGCCACGTGTCACGGATGGCGAGGGCGATGCCATTCCCAAGAAAGAGGAAGATTGGACTGCTGACGAAGCAGCTGCTGCAAATTGGAACTCTAAATGCATCAACGCCTTGTGGTGGCTATGTAGATGCAAGCTACTATCGTATCATCAAGAACTGTGAGTCGGCAAAGGATGCATGGGACGCACTCCAAAGGGTGTGTGAAGGAACAGCAAGCGTGAAGAAATCCAGACTAAGAATGCTCTTGTCCACATTCGAGGCTATGAGAATGAATGAGAAAGAATCTATCATGGACTACTCTGTGAGATTGGCGGAAATAACAGAGGAGTGCAAAGAGTTGGGTGAACCCATAACAAATTCCCGTCTTGTAGGAAAATTGCTAAGATCCATTACAAAGAATTATAGCATGAAGGTGGTGGCAATAGAAGAATCCAAGGATGTTGATAACATCGATTTCAACACCTTAGTTGGAAACCTCAAGCAATACGAGATGGAACACGTCACCTCTAGCTCGAAAGAGAAGAATGTTGCTTATTCTTCTGATTTAATTAAAGTAGGGGATGAAGATGACGAGGAATTCGATTTTAATGGGATTTTTAAAAGGATGGAGTCGACTACTCTCGAAGAAGATGAACTGGCCCTTGTTACTCAACGCTTCAACAAATTCTTGAAGAAGAAGAACAACTCTGGAAGCTCAAGTACAAGGAACAGGACACAAACATCCACTCCAAAGTTTACTGGACGAACTCTTCCACAATCTCAGTCCTCAAATTCAATTTCCAATGTGTCAAGCTCTTCAAAACAACTCAGCGAGATACAATGTCACGAATGCAAAGGTGGGGACATTACAAGAATGAGTGTCCCACCTTTCTTAGAAAGAAAAGTATGATCGCTACCGACTTTACTGAAGACGTTAATGATTCCGAGTCCACTTGATCCAGTCCCAGCATTATTCTCCCATGTTGTTTGGGACGACGATATCCATGTTGGTTTGCTTGCAGATAACATCGTGTGCCTGAATGCTGAGACCACTGACTATTATGAGGAATACGAGCAGCTGAGTGAAGATCACAAAAAATTGTATGTCAGTTGGAGTAAACAGGTACTCAAAGCGAAAGATCTCGCAAAAGAAGTAGAGAAGCTAACCAAGGAAAAGGAGGATCAGCTCGAAATTATTGTCCGGTTGGAATCATCTCTCACCAAGAAGGATGCTGAGCTTGAAAAGATTAGGAACGAACTGACCACTGTTCGAGGAACAATTTCAAATCTAAACAAAGGTAAGGCGAAGCTTGATGAAATTTTGCAGGTTAGCTTCCCAGAGTCCTCTAAGCATGGAATAGGTTACAAGCCAAGTCAACCCACGCAAGTGTCGAAGTCAAGAACGAAAATCTTCCAAACGCCACAAGAAAAGGAGGAGACATTTCGTGTGTCATCATTGTGGAGAACCAGGCCACATTCGGCCCTTTTGCTGGAAGATCATTGGCGAGAAGAAGACATTTTCAGAGAACAAATATGCCTGTCAAGTCCAATGTTGGTAACCGCGCTACCAACATCAATACCAACATCAGATACAAACAAGTGTGGGTCAAGAAAAACAGCGTCAAGTGCAATATGATCCATACCTCCTTGAAGTCTCTAGTCCCTGGAGCCTGGTATTTTGATAGTGGATGCTCGAAGCATATGACAGGCTCAGAAGAATTGCTCTCCAACATTGTCAGATTTAAAGGTGGAAAAGTGAAGTATGGAGGAGGCGCAAATGGCCAAATCGTTGGCCAAGGGACTCTCCATGTTCCTGGTGTTGTAACATTGGAAAATGTGCTGCTAGTAGAAGGACTTACAGCAAATTTGATCAGCATAAGTCAATTGTGCGACGGAGGGTTCAGCGTTAAATTCAACCGTGAAAAGTGTGAAGTTTATGAGGAGAATGGATCGTGTATTCTCACTGGGAAAAGAACTTCAGATAATTGCTACCAAATTCACAGTGATGCTTTTTGCAGGTTGTCCCAATTTAGTGATGCAGAACTATGGCATCAAAAGCTTGGACATGTAAATTACAAGATGATGGATAGGTTGGCCAAGGAAGAAGCTGTGACTGGACTGCCCAAGCTCAACACCAAGATCATTCCGGTGTGCGAGGCATGCCAAAAGGGGAAACAGGTAAGGGTGCCACATCCAGTCCAACAAAGTCTCACTACATCATCTTGCTTTGAATTGCTTCACATGGATCTCATGGGACCACTTGAGGTTGAGAGCCTTGGTGGTAAGAGATATGTTCTCATAATTGTTGATGATTTTTCTAGGTTTACTTGGGTAGAATTTCTAAAAGAAAAATCTGAAACGTTTGAGGCTTTCAAAAAACTTGCAAAGAAGCTTTGTGTAAGATTTAATGTGAAAATTGGTAGGATTAGAACTGATCATGGAAAGGAATTTGAAAACGCATCTTTTCTGAAGTACTGCACTTCTGAGGGTATTAGTCATGAATTTTCTTCTCCAATTACCCCTCAACAAAATGGCATAGCTGAACGTAAGAATAGAACTCTAGCAGAGATGACTAGAACTATGCTCATTCCTAATGGGATAGCTAAACGATTTTGGGCTGAAGCAATGAACACTGGATGTCATATCACAAATAGGGCTTATTTTAGACCAGGTTCATGTGCAACTCCCTACGAYTTYRTMATTGGGAAGAAACCAAACTTGAGCTATTTTCATGTTTTTGGATGTATTTGCTATGTGCTTAACGATAGAAATCATCTTGCTAAATAGACTCAAAAAGTGATAAGTGCATTTTCATGGGTTATTCCAAGAATAGTCATGCATATAGGTTGTTTAACCTTCGAACTCGAAGTATGTTTGAGTCAGTAAATGTCAAGTTTGATGATCTAACGAGCGGAGTCAAGCCTGTCGAGGATAATGATCTGGTTTATGATCAAAACTCTCAAGGTAGTGTCACTCCTACTTCAATTGATGGTGCAGGTATTGAGAACAAAGATGCAGCTGCTGAACTCAGAGATTTGAGTGATGTTGATAACCATGTTGATACTGGGATACCAACATCGGTACCAACATTGAGTCAAGTTGCAGAATCTGATTCAGAGGAAGAAGATCCAGCAAATCCCATTGATCATCATCAGAGGGACATTCCATCCAAAATCCAGAAAAACCACCCCGTGGTCCAAATCATTGGTGATATGGATGAAAGAAGTACAAGACGAAGACAAATAAATTTCAAGGAAATGGTCAGGTATGTATGTTTGTCTACTAATTGTTCTAAGATTCGTGAGTCTTTGTACCTTTDTGAAATAGAYRCRYAGCGCYTGGAGGATGCACTCAAGGATGAGTTCTGGATACGGGCTATGCAAGAGGAACTGGATCAATTCGCCAAGAATGATGTGTGGGATCTTGTTCCACGGCCAGAAAGTGCTCACGTGACGGGGACCAAGTGGATATTCAAGAACAAGACTGATGAAGCAGGCAACATTGTGAGGAATAAAGCTAGACTTGTCGCACAAGGGTATACGCAAATTGAAGGAATCGATTTTGATGAGACATTTGCCCCTGTTGCTCGAATTGAGTTGGTAAGACTTTTACTTTCTGTTGCTTGTTATATGAAAATTTTGTTGCATCAAATGGACATTAAGAGTGCCTTTTTGAATGGGGTCTTAAGCGAAGAAGTTATGTTGAGCAGCCTAAAGGATTTTTGGATACTCAAAAGCCTGATTTTGTTTTAAAATTGAAAAAGGCACTTTATGGTTTAAAACAAGCTCCTAGAGCTTGGTATGAAAGGCTAACTCAACATTTGCTTTATTTGAACTTTAGACGAGGGGAAGTTGATAAAACTTTGTTTCTTCTTAAATCCAACAAGCACATCTTAATTGTCCAAATTTATGTAGACGATATTATTTTTGGATCCACTAACGAGCAGATGGTCAAGGAGTTTGTCACTCGAATGTCTGATACGTTCGAAATGAGCATGGAAGGTAACCTCTCGTACTTCCTTGGTTTACAAATTAAACAGCTTGATGACGGTATTTTTCTTTCCCAGACTAAATATGCTAAGAACTTAGTCAAAAAGTTTGGGCTAGAGGGTGAAACTGTTAAGAAAATGCCGCTGGGCAAAACTGCAAAGCTGACCAGGGACGATGTTGGTAAGGGTGTTGATAACACCATGTACAGAAGTATGATAGGAAGTTTGTTGTATTTGACAACAAGTAGACCAGATATTATGTATAGTGTGTTCTTATGTGCGAGATATCAGTCTAATCCAAAAGAGTCACACTTGAAAGCGGTTAAAAGAATTATTAGGTACATTGCTGGTACAACTGAACTAGGTGTGTGGTATACTAAAGATACTGGTACTGAACTTTTAGGTTTCACTGATTCGGACTGGGCTGGGGATGTAGTAGATAGGAAGAGTACTACTGGAGGATGTTGTTTTCTGGGTAATAATCTAATTTCTTGGTACAGCAAAAAGTAAAATTGTATTTCTCTTTCTACATCTGAAGCCGAGTACATTGCAGCTGGAAGTGCGTGCACATAATTACTGTGGATGAACCAAATGATTGAAGACTACGGTCTGCACAGTAGTATCTTGACGGTGTTGTATGACAATTCCAGTGCCATTGACATCTCCAAATATCCAGTCCAGCATTCTCGAATCAAACACATTGACATAAGGTACCACTTTATTCGAGACCTAATTGAGAGGAAGATTGTTAGCCTTGAACATATTGGAACTGATAGTCAGCTGGCTGACATCTTCACTAAGACATTAGATTACGAGACCTTCTCTCATTTGAGAAGAGATCTCGGTATGTGCATTATCTAACCAATGTTGGTTTGTGATGTTGTGACACTACTTATCAACATCAGTCAAAACATCTGTATAATTTTGCATGCATTTTTACCTTTCTTTTCATACATTATACTAATGCATTGAGTTTGATTGAAAGTGCAATAAGGTCTTCTGTTGCAATAAAAGTAATGACAAAAAAGACCAACCTCTTCGAAATTAGGTGATTGTGGGACTTGCCCACAGAAACTGGTTTTCTCCCAGGTCCAAAAACAAGAGGCGTTTAGCAGCAATTGCTGAAGATTAAAAGATTTAAATCCCTTCAAGGATGAAGAAAATCTGGACTCAAAATGCTCCATTCTTTAAAAAATCGCCTTCTTGAGAGATTTTGACGTAGTCATTAACTTGGGTTAAGGGGTAAGTTTCCATTGACTTCACCTAAGGCAATGTTAGTTTATAATGTTGTTAGTAATACAAAGAACATTGGATCAAAACACTGAAATCATAATGTGTTATGTCTTAACCTTTTAGGTCATGATTTTTAGGCATCTCGTAGGACATTCATACTTTGTGAATATGCCATCTTGCTGTGCGTTTTGTTTCTTGTGTTTTTGTCTTACTTGAAATCTCTCAATTTTGTTTTGAATTGAGCTAACCAAGTGTTTCAGTGGAGTTATAATCGGACGGCTGGACAAGTAATAATGAGGTGAATTTGGTGAGTGAAAATTAACATTGCACAAGATAGGTACAACTGTGCTGATGGTTCATTAAAATCAGCTTTGTATTTTAGGCCAATTTTGTAGATTAAGTCGTGCAATTTTTTTAAATAAAAAAAGGGGGAATTATGGAAAGAGATAATGGTGCAACGGTCTGATTTTTTTAAATAAAGTTGTGTGATCATGTCGCCTAATTCTAGGAGGAGTGGTTCTTTTTACATGGAAATAAAATCGCATTATTTATGCTTAAAATCGGCTGATGAAATATTTTAGGAATTTCTTTTTTTTTTTACCCTCTCTCTCCTAGTGCAACGGTCTTTTTTTGGGGGGGATAAAAAGCTGCATCATTTTTACCGTTTGCTCACGATTCCCAAACCCCTTTCGAATTACAACTCTCGGACTCCTTAATCCTCTCCAATTCTCTCGAATTTTTGTTCTTGGCTGTGTGTTTCTGTGAGATTTTGCAGGATGTCTAGCTCTCCACCGCCGTCTGTCCCAGAACTGCCAGAGGAGGTTCGCCGCTCTGGTGACCAGGTCCCTCTGCCGTTTCCAAAAATTGGTGGCCTGGATATTCGTGAGGAGATTGGTGGTGGTAGTTCTTCAAAACCACCACTATCAACATCGCCGCCACAATCGCCTGCGCCTGTTTCCCTCACTGCCGTGCCTGTTCCATCGCCGGTCGACGCTACGCCGGTTGCTCAAGTGTTCCCTGGACAGCCCGGGAACGAAATTGACGTCGACAATCCCCCCAATTTAGCTTTTGTGGCTGAAACCTTTGGCCGCGTGGGAAACCCAACCTTGAAGCGGTCTAGGCACTTGCGCAACATACCGCCCGGCGTTGTGCCGCCCGCGGTCCCAAAAAGTATGGCTGGTCCACATCGCCACGTGCCTCTCGAACACATGAACCTCCAAGAGGATGTTGTTCTGGAGTCTGACCCTGATGATCATGATTTTGAGCCTACTGCTCCGATTGCAGGAGATGTGCCGCCGTCTGCTTCTGCTCCCAGTCTGCCGGAGAAGAAGAGGTTTACTCGTCGGAAGCAGCTTGTACGTAAAGCCGAAAAGAGACCTAGCCTGACGAAAGACAGTGTCTCTTCCAACTAGGCAAAGGTCAAAGTTTCTCCTGGATCAACTACTACTGAGTACTCTTCACCCCCTTACACGGTACTGGACTTTATCACCGACAAGGTTACAAGTACTGCCAAGCCGACTGCCGCTGATCCCCCGCCGTCTCAAGTTCATGCTACTTCACCTGAGTTTGATACAGGTATTTTTGAGTATTCACCTGATTCATCATTCGATGTGCCCTTGAAAGATATTCTTGTTGCATGCAAAGAGGACAAAAAGAAAAAGAAGGCTGCTGCCAAGAAGGATGTTGCTAGTCATGTTGGTAGTCCCTTACCAACATCTCGTCGCTCGCAGTCTGTTTCGTCCTCCTGCACTGCTTCTGTCCCAAGAACCTCTCCTGCTCCATCGCCGCCCTCTTCTAATGCATCGGCTCACTCCCAGTCCTCCTCCGGAACTGCTACTCCAACACCTGAGATTGAGGACATGGACCCTTTTTCGGAGAAGTTTTTAATTGCTGAAGCTGCTGAGTTGTTTGATACTTATCAAACTCGCCACATGATTGCCGAGAGGAGAGTGCCAGTTGATTTGTTTGAGCGCCACAATCTGATAGCCTACCTCCAATTTCACGGTATGTATTCCACAGTCTCTACTGCCGTACCATTTGTTAGGGAAGTAGTTCTTGAGTTCTATGCGAACTTGTAGCCCTCGATTGTTGATTTGGGCTCTGTGAACTATGGCAAAGTTTTTGTGCGTGCTGGTGTTTTTGCTTTCACCCCTGATTTGATTGATGAGTTATTTGGGACTGAACCGTTTCGGGGTGTGTCTAATGTGGATGATATGAATGAGGTTGTATCTTTTTTATCTGGTGGTATGGTGCATTCCTGGTTTGAGCAATTGCCGAGAACTAGGCTCTCGTCTCCCTATTCTATTATGCATAAAGTGGCTCTTTGCAACTGGGTCCCTTCCAAGAACACCACATGTGTGACTCGGCCTCAGGCCCAATTTTTGTTTAAGCTTGGGAAGGGTATTAAGTTCAGTTTCGGGCGACATGTTTTTGATATTGTGACTAAGTTTGCCACATCAAGGTCTGCCACCTCGTTGTGTTTTCCTTCTCTTATTTTCAGCCTGTTGAAGAACCAAGGTCTGACGCTTCTACCAGATGATGTGCTCACTGGTGATGCGGATTGGTTTGCTTTCCGGGGCCAACATGCTACTGGTGCTAGAGTGCTCGATTTGCCTTAGCAGGCTCCTGTCCAAGCTGATGTTGATAGTGATGTTGGGAGTGCTGATCCCAACATGGTTCGTGTTTCTGCGCAGCTCCTGCGTGCACATGTTGCCTCCATTGACTTGCAGATTTCTAAGCTACAGGCGCTCCGTTGCTCGCTTTTGGAGGCCCTTTTCCTTTCTGGTCAAAAAGGGGGAGAGGACGTTGACGCGAACATAGGGGGAGACCATGCTGATGGAGAAGATGTTGCTGATGTTGATGTTGCCGAGAATGAGACCGCTGCTGCCGCCGCTGATGCTGACGATGCTGTTGCCGAAGACTTGGCAAGCATTGCTCAAGAGAAGAGGCGTAAGCGAATTCGAGCGCGCAACAAGGCTTTGAAGAGAATGATGAAAATGAGGGAGAAGAAGAAGAGGAAGAATAGTGGTGAAGGAACTTTATTCTGTTTGTTTTGTGGAGTGTTGGCTATTTTGAACAATGTTGGTTTAAGTTTTAACAACATTGGGTGTTTTGTTTAGGGGGAGTTTTCTATCTTAGGGGGAGTTAGTATTTTTTATTTTTATTTGTGTTTGCGTCTTAGTGTTTTGTCCAGAAAGGCAAAAGGGGGAGATTGTTGAGGAATTTATTCTTGGCAATAATTCCTATTTTGTTATTTTCCTTTCTTGGGCACAAAATAAGTTAGGAAACTAGATTTAGGACAATATTATGTTTCCTAGTTTATGCACAAGACTTTAATTATTCCTAGATTATGTTTAGGATTTGTTTTTAGGATTTTACCAAGTTTAGGATTCTAGGTTGTCTATTTAAGACAAAAGAACTCCTAATACTTGAATATACTTTTACGCACGGATTTCTTGAAGAGAAGAACGCACGACGTCAGACGCAAAGAAGAAGAACACGAAGAAGAAAATTACTTGGAGCCAATGATCGTGATAAACAAGATCTTTGAAGTTGCGTGACTGACGGAGAAGATCGTGCCATTCCGGCAACAAGTATTTAGTATCAAGTTTCTTGATATTTAGTTTTCATATATTACTTTATATTTTGTATTGAACGTGAAGTGAAAGTAATATAGTTCTCGGGTTTGTACACCCAAGTTCACAAGTATTTACTTGTGAACTGAATTTGTTAAATCGTGTTCTAGTATTTTAATTTCCGCTGCATAAATTTAATTTACTCTGGTCGATGTTGTTAACAAATGTTGGTAACATTGATTAACAACATCGTGAATCTGAGAATTATTTTTAAATCCATATACCTTCTAATTTGACAACTCACATAAACGTAGAATCAATATCGATCAAACATCGACCCATACGTTTCCACTCACCATGAAAGGTAACACTCCAGGCCGAAGCCTCATTCGCCTTATCCCTCCAGTAGGCTCGACGCAAAATATTATAGAATATACCCAAACTACGACCCAAATCCTACCGTCGTCTCCGACACGACCAGGAAAAAGGAGAATAGGTACCACGAGTAGTCAAGCAAGAACCACAGGCAACCTGCTCGATTGATTGCCCAAACTACTAGTGCCTGACAGATAGTGACAGTGATAGTGACAGTTACAAACAGTAACAGTTGACAGACAAATCGATCGATAACAGACAGTCGATAACAATAATCGAGTTCAAACGATATCAATAATTTTGATATAAAATCGTATAATTGAACTTATTATTAAGTACAAGCACAAGGGAAATTCACAATTGTATATTTTCCTTCAAAGTATTATTTTTCAAAAGCTTATACAAGCAGAAAAATATGTTCAAGCAACAAGTGCTCCATGGTTTGTAAAATCTCAAACTTTCCAGTTAAAGATATTTTACTCACAGATATGAACAAACAACGCATTATGATTTGAAATATTCAAACTCCCCAGTTAAGAAGGTTTTACTCACATTCTTTGAACTTCTTTTTAGAATCAAGCATAAAGCTACGACGGCTTTACGAGGTTTCCGATCAGTACATGAAAGGTCTCGTCACTTGAGAATAAAAGTCCATGTTGCGTCCTCAATATAATATAATTATAAAAATTATAAATATAACATATATTAAAGTAATACCTAAGGTCCTAAGACACTTGAGAAAGAAACTAACAATCTATATTGAACAATATGAAAATAAGAGCATTCGGGCCTCAATTCTTGAAATCTAGATTCAAATGGTAAAATTGTAATTTTGGATATGTCTTACGTAGGAGGATGCTATAAAAAAGCTATGGTTCGAATTTGAAATCATTTGGAAGTCATTTGACCCATTTCGCCTCAAAAATAAGAAAGTTGTACGGTTTTGAATAATTAATAAAATAATTGGGGGTCAAAATGAGATTTTAGGAACTTTGAAAAGTCTTGTGGGTTAATTTGATATTTTAAGAATCTGATTTTGGGGTCAATTCATTAATACTGAAAAGTTATCATTGAGGACTAAATTGAAACTTCAAAGGGTCAGATTAAAGTTTTCTAAAACTATAATTAAGTCCAAAACTTCATCCACTTTTCAAAAGTCAACCCATAAATTATTAACCCATTTAATTTCCACCCTAAAACTTCAATCTTCCCCTCAAAATCCCCTCAGCCTAGCACCACAACCCTCGCCATTAGCCATCGCAAACAATACACACATAAATACGTTTCACACACACATATACTTACATATACGCACAACCTTTCAAGTTCAAAACCCCAACTGGATAGGACCCAAAACATGAAATTAATTAAGAACTTTTGAAGCTGAAGTAAAGACAAACAAATTGATATATTATATGTTAAATTTAGACCTACCGTTTGCCGGAAATCGTCCGCCAAAGTTCGACGGCGCCGGCCGAAATGTGACAGCGCACAGGAACTTCACCGGCGTTTTGCCGATGATCCAGAGCTCCGATTATCGATCAAGAAATGACGTTGGAAACCTTATGAAAAGGGATATCTACGATGTACATTCTATTATGACCCGACAGTCGAATTTTTGTCATGATTCCGACGAAATCTTGAGACAAAACACGGTGGAGACGGCCGAAAGAAGAAAGAAAAAGGAGCTCAACCCCTGTTCTTATCCGCTGGAAAATGAGAAAATAGAAAGGAAAGACGGTTCAAGTTTGTTAATGGGCTCACCTATGGGCTTAGTTTATTAGTTCTAGAGTTTGGGCTCACCTATGGACTTAGTTTGTGTTTCAAGAGTTTGGGCCCAAATTAATAGAAGTAGGTTTGAAGGATTTTGAGCCCGATTTAACACAATTAGTTAAAATAAAAAATATACTGTGTATATTTATTACCGCTACAAAATTAAATAAAATAGAAATAAAAATTTCATAATATCTAATATACATTTAAACAAAATATTATTGTAATAAAATATTTCAATTAAAATGAAATAAAAATAGCGATATAAAGAGTAATCAAATTTGTTTAAATAAATTATAAGAGTAAATAGATGGGGCTCACAATACCCGCGCCCCATTGACAATGTTTAAGCTAAGAGTAGCCTAAGCAATTTCAACACACAAACAACAAGGAGATCAACAACAAAAACAGTAGAAAATGAGTAGGAAAAAGTGCTTGACTTTTGTTCCTTAAATTCAGGTCGAATCAGCCTTAGTCGGGTCCTTTTACAGTGTTGTTCACTTGATAAAAGTTTTCTCTCTAAAACTCTCAATGTGTTTCTCTCTCTAAATTCAGGTCGGATCATTCTATCTCCCTTGGAGAGGCTATTTATAGTTTTTTCTTGAAACCCTAATTTGACACCTGGCTCTTTTCTATTGGGTCATCAATCTTCTGCTCACATTTCCACCGCTTTAATGCCGACCTCTACTATTTTCTACTGCCTTAGTGTGAACCTCAATTCCAACCTCAACTACTTTCCTTATCGACTGAATCCTGGGACATCAGTCTAGTACTTCAGATCTTCATTTTCGGCTCAACAAGTGATCAAAAGCGATAGTTTATCATTCCATGCACGCGCAGGGGGAGCACATCCTACTCGGCAGCTCGGCATTTTCTATTTGGTGTCGGTGCTCGGTGTCGGTTGATGATGACCGGCTAATGATGTAGTTCAGTTCAGTGGTCGGGCACTTCAGCTCGACATTTTATGTTGGCGTTGGTCGATGGAGACGGGCCGTCGGTGCTGTCCAGCTCGACGGTTCCTCCTCGGTGGTGCTGCTCGGCAGGCTCAGTGGCTTGCGCGGGGGAGATCGACGGCTTGGTAGTTCCTGCTCAGTGTCGATCGATGGGGATTGGCCGATGGTGCTATCTAGCTCAGCATGACAGCCGAGGCTATCAGCTGCATGGAAGCCAAGTCTGTCAGTGGCATAATAATCGAGGCTGTGAGTGGCACAATAATCGAGCCTGTGAGTGGCACAACAATTGAGGCTATCAGTGGCATGGCAATCGAGCCCTTCAGTGGCACAACAATAGAGGGTGCAACTCGACGGGATAGACATCGCTACTTGGCATCGCTTGTCACTGGTCGGCTGACGGCATTGTTTAGCTCGGTAGGAGTGCTCGGTGGCATAACATGGGCGTGCTAAGTAGGCTAGGCATCGCTGGTCGACCGACGATGCATTTTAGTTTGGTAGGAGTGCTCGGCGGCATGGCACGGGCGTGCTTGGCAGGCTTAGCGTCACTGCTCGATGTTGTTCACCTTTGGTTGGCTGACGACACGGTTCATCTCAGTAGGAGTGCTCGGTGGCATGGCACTGGCGTGCCCGGCGGACTCGGTGTCGCTGCTTGGCGTCATTCATCACTTGTCGGCCGATGGCGTGCTTCAGCTTGGTTAGAATCAACCTATCTAGATCGATTCGGTTCGGTTTTCCCTCTTGGTCTGACGATATCGACCATCAACAGACAATGTCATTGAATTGTTCCACTTACAAGCATACCAAGACAATGATACTCATATGACAACGTTTACACCACTTCTTCAAGTTCTTAAGTTGTGTTCATTTTGGCCTTAGAACACCCTTTGTATTCTTAAGTGCTCCGTCGAGGCGACCACTCCTCTGCACTTAAATAGGTGACCTTATCTGTCAGAAGTATCCTGTAATAATCCACCTTATTAGATATAGATCATCATTAAAAGTCTGATACTTACCCTCACCACTTTCAGTAGGCATATCACTTGGTTATGCTCTCTAGGGATGGGTTAGCTCATGGCTAGGTATGAAGTGTTTAGAACTGAACAGTCCAAAGTATGGTTGTACCTTTGAACCAAGTTCTTGGGATCTCCAGTCATCATGGTTGGTTGTCCACTAAAGACCGTTCTTTAGTTGTGGAATTTAGCCCCATTCCCTCTAGCACTATGTGGAATTGATCTCGGTTTAAACTCTTTATAAATGGATCTGTTATATATTCCTTTGATTTTACAAAATTAGCGAAAATCCCTCTTAAGATCAATTCTCTAATGAGATTATATCACCGACGAATGTGTCACGATTTACCATTATTCATTTCATTATAAGCTCTTGCGATATCGGCTTGATTATCGCAGTGTATCATAATCATTGATACTAGCTTCCTCCAATATGAAATGTCCTCGAGAAAATTTCGAAGCCCCTCAGCCTCTTCACAAGATTTATCAATAGCTATGAATTCTGATTCCATGGTGGACTGGGTTAGTGGACCTCCAAGACACAACACCACCACCGATGGTAAAATATACCCACTCATGGAGTGTGAATCCTTAGAATCCAATATTTAGTTAGCATCATAGTACCCTTCTAGTACTTCTGGATATCTCATATAATGCAGCCCATAACTCTAGGTATACTTCAAGTATCATAATACTCTATTTAACCCTTTCAAGTGATCACTGTTCAGATTACTCGTGGTCCTACTTAGGCCAAGTATCCATACGATTCCATAGACTTCTTTGTTCACTGAATAAGCTAGATCTAGTCTAGTACAATTAGCAACGTACCTGAGACTTTCAACGATCTTAGCATATTCTAGTTGAACCACTGGATCACCTTTGTTTTTCACCAAATGAAGGTTATCGTCAAATGGAGTTTTATCCATTTCATCATTAAAACGCATCAAACCTTTTCAGCACGCTTTCCACATAGTGGGACTGAAAAAGAACTATGCTGTTTGATTTTCTTATGATCTTGATACCAAGGATCACATGGCTAAACCCATGTATTTCATATCAAATTTATCTTTAAACATGTTCTTTGTACTTGAGATCATATCACGAGAGCTACTTAATATGAACTTGTTGTCAATGTAAAGATAAATAATGACACAAGAGTTAGGTGTGCTCTTTATATAAACACATTTATCGCATTCATTAACACAAAAGCCATTCGACATCATCACAGTGTCAAACTTGAGATGCCATTACTTTGGTGCTTATTTCAATCCATAAAGTGACTTAAAAAGTTTACACACCTTATTCTCTTGACCAGGAATTACAAACCCTTCAGGTTGTTCCATATAAATCTCATCATCTAACTCACCATTCAAGAATGCAATTTTCACATCCATTTAGTGGATTTCAAGATTGTGCAATGCATTAATTACCAAAATCACCGAAATAGAAGTAAGTTTAGTTACAATTGAGTAGGTATCAAAGAATTTGTATTATTCTCTTTGTTTAAAGCCTTTGGCCACCAGCCCAGCTTTATACTTATTGATTTGTACTTTTTTGTACACTTTTCTGCTACCTTTTTGTGTCGCATTCGCATGTGTTTTGCTTGCATTTATGGATTTTAGGAGTCGTTTTGGTCTATTTTGTTAGTTTTAGGTTTTTATAGCTTTTGTGCGGTTTTTAGTAGTTTTTCGTATATTTATACTCTTTTTCGTACTTTTGGCCGTAGGATGACCAAGCGGAGCCCGCGCACGTTTGGAAGCATCCCACTCAACTCGGATTGGAATGGACAAGCAAGGGAACATAACGCGAATGAGGAGCGACAGCCGGAGGATGTTTAGAGCAGAAATGAAAAAACTGAGCTGGGAGGAGTCGATCGACTGGCTTTCAGTCGATCGACTGACGATCCAGTCGATCGACTGGACCTCTCGAGATTGACTGCTTGGCAGTGAGTTTTCTAATTTTGGGCGAAGCAGTCGATCGACTTTTTGACCCATTTTGATGATTTTGCCCCTGCGTTTTTGTATATATAGGACCAGCTCTCTCCAACCTTATCCAATTCCTCCTTGGTGAAATTTGGGGCTTGCTCCATTTCCTCCAAGCCTTTACTCTTGCATTTCAAAACCCTAGCTCATAAATCCCTAGTTTAGTGTAGTTTAGTTTAGCTTAAGTAGTTAGTTTAGTTAGGTTTAATTTTTCTTAGAAAGTGTGGGAGAGAGTGACACCTCCCTCATTTGTGGATCTTGTGTAGTTGAAGCTTTCTCATTTGTGGATCTTGTGTTCAATGCAATTTGGTAGTTTTCTTTCCCTTAATTATTATGCTATGTTCTTGATTAATTGTTCATGTTGTTGWTTTGTGTTTGTTTTGTTGTTCATTGCTTTTTGAATCCTCCTTTTAATTTTCAAGCTTGTAGTTTTTGTTGTTCTTGCCAAACTCTATTGTAGCATCTTCAAGCTTTTAATCCTTTTTAGCTAAACAAGTAATTGGTTGTCAAAAGCAAAATGGGACTTTCCTCTTTGGTAAATCTGACTTTCTTTCCATTTAATGCTTTTAATTAATTTCAATTTCAAATGCTTTTAATTTCCCTCCATGTCTTTCTCTTTTAATTTTACAAGCTTATTTAGTTTAGTAGTTGTTAAGTTATTTAAGGTTGTTAATTATATTTGACTAATGAGACTTCAACTAATTACTTTCAAGCAAGCATTAATCCGTATTTGATGCAACTCATTTAGAAATTATGGGTTTAGGGTTTAAGTTCATTTAGAACCATTAGTCAGAGCTTGTTGAGAATTGGGATTGACGACCCCAACACTTGATCGACAATTTGGGATTGACAACCTCGAATTGTGGATTAAGTGCTCGGCAAAAACCAATTGATCATGGAGACGAACCGGACACCCTAAACCCAATCATTTTTAATTAAAGTCTCCTTTTAAATTCAAGCTTTAGCAAAAACTCAAACCAAACCAATGACTTAATGCTTTCTTAGTGTAGATTAGGTTAATTTAAATTAATAAGAGATTAATTAAGCACACCGACCGCCGATTATATCTATCCTCAAGAGACACGACTCGGGAAAGCTTACTGCTCTACAATCGACTCCGTACTATTGCGGAGACGATTTCTTAGAGTGCTAAGAAATCCTCGATCAAATCTTGGCGCCGTTGCCGGGGATAGATTAAGGCAAATTGTGTTTTTAATTATTTCTCTTGTTATCTTAGTTAGTAGTTAGTTTAAATTGTTGTTTTACTTTCGATGCTCGTAATCCTTTGTTGAGTGTTGTGGTTGTAGGGAACTCATTCGGGAAGCCCAATTCCGTCCGCCCACACTCATGACGATCAAAGGATGCCGGCGCTCGATTGATCCGGCCGAGGCTGTCAAACTACCGAGCTAGTTTGCCATTTGACGACCCTTATATCCAAACTCCCAATTATTCAAACCCTTACATCCAAACTCCCGAGTATCCAAGTCCTTACACCACTCCCCCAAGCTATTGGGTTCCCTCGACATATGATGACCCGTATGCTTCGATCGGTCGAGAATGGGCCCAAAATTTTGATTATCCCGGCCCAAGCCCTTTATATTTTCTACCTATTACACATCCCCATAACCCGAGCATGGATCCGTATGCACCGACTCGTGGTCTTTATGATCCAGGTTTTGACGATCCATATGCTCAACTGATTAGAGTAGATTTGTCCTTATTTTCTTTAGTATTTTAATACGTTTTTCTATTTGTTTTTGGTGTAAGTTGGACGATTTAAGCTTAATCTCGTATTTTTATAATTCCAGCTTATTTTACCGTATCTTGATCGTAATTAATGCAAGTAGGTGATATTTCGTTGTTTTTCACCTTACAGCTAAGTAACCGGAAGAGTTTAATGCGTAATAGACGAGGTTCGATGTTCAAGAAGTGAAGAACAAGCTTTCCGGTGAAACGAGTAGAAAAAGATCGAGAATTGGAGACAGACGCGCAGTCGCATCGACTGACACGACCGTCGATGCCCCGTCGACGCGAGCCATGATCCGCGTCAGTCGACGCAGTGTCGACGCAACTTGCTGAAGCGTCGATGTCGACGCACCGATGTCGACGCACTGTCGACACTACTTGCTGAAGCGTCAATGTCGACGCACCCCATCGACGCACCCACCCAGTCGACGCGCACGCACAGGAAGCACCGACGCCGAGCACCAGCACGCGTCAGTCGACGCACCATCGACACGATGGCCCAGAATTCGAATTTTACGGTTTCTTGTGCGCTAAGACTTGCAATATCTATATAAACCCTCATTATTTCGGATTTTGAAAGGAACACACAACCCCCTAGGGTATTTTAGCTTATAATAACAATAATCCTACATCTCATAATGAGATTTGAAGACGGAGATCAAAGATCGAAGAACAACACGTCCAAAACATCAAATTCGTGTTCGGGATTCAATCTTCGCCCAAGATCGACGAGCACCTCCGGAATAGCTGGAGATTTTTACTGCTTTTAGTAGTTCCAATAAGTTCTCTAAACTCTTAGTTAATTTCTTAGTTAATTGCTTAGTTAATTTCGTTGTTAATGCTAGACTAGTTTAATTAGTTTAATCGTTTTATGCTTGATATTGGATATTGGTTTAATTTAGTTTATTTATGCGAGTTGGATTATGCTTAGCTAATCGTTAATTTTAGATTCTTATGATTCATTGCTTAGTGGTAATTTATTATATTCATGCTTTTAGATTCGTTGCTATTAATTCTTAGTTCTTGAGTTCAAGTAGTTTAATTATTGCTCGTAGTTGGTAATTTAGTTAGAATAATTAGTTTAAATAGATTTAGTTTAATTATTTCTTTAGTTATAATGATCAATTCAAATCTTTTAAAACCCCAAATGTATATGTATTTTATTTTAGTTCGTAAATTGAGAAAAACACCCGAAAGACCGAACAGTTGTTTCCTCGAGAGATACGACTCGAGTCAAACTCATCACCCTACAGTTACCTCGTACTCTTGCGAGCAAACTGACGTGTTTTAAATTAATTTATTAAAAAGGGGTGCACAAAAGTTTGAGTCAAAAATTTGGCGCCGTTGCCGGGGAAGCAACGAGTAGCAATTAAAGATGTTTTTTGTTTTATTTTCTTTTTGATTTATTAGATTATTTTTATTTTCATTCACTTGGTTTTTGCCATTTGGTACGTTGATGTATTGTTGAGTTTATGCAAGGAAGGCGATCACTTCATTGCGACCTTGTACCATTCATTGACAACATCCACCGTTCAAATCCACCGAGACTAAGACCCATTTTTATTCCCGAGGACGATTCCTCAACAGCAACTGATTTCGCTTGCGATCAAGTTTCCGACATTATGTTAGAAGCAAATCCAATTCGAAACGGCGATTCACCACCGAGATCACCACCACGCCCCATTATTGCGAGACAAGATGCGGGGAGAAACGAAGGATTCGACCAGCAGCAAAACGTAATCGGTCACCAACCCAACATGGCGAATATGAGGCACAACGAAGAGATGAACAACAATGCTATTCGCCAACACAACATCAAGAACGTGGCAATTAGGAACGAAGATTTTCTGCAGCATAACGCGTATGCTAACAATCAAGGGCACGTGAATGATTGGTTGGAGAATCAAGATCATGGTTACGAGCAAAATAATTTCGGAAGGAGATACGAGCACGAGCACCATTACGCGCATGACGACCACTATGAGAGAGCTAATGACCGAGTTAGGGAACCAAGGGGAGATCGAGCGCCTCGACAACGAGATTTGGCACGCCCGAAGGTTGTGCTTTATGGGTCTGCTATTGTACTTGGCCCGACTGCAAGGGAAGTAGAGATTAAATCGCATCAAATTAATTTACTTCCGACTTTTCACGGAAACGCCCACGAAGAGCCTTTAGCGTTTTTGAACTACTTTATCGACGAAGTAGGCAGATTTGTAGGTCATGGCCTAAACTGGGAGGAGATTCAAATGATTTGTTTCCCTTATAGCATGAAATACAAGGTGAAGACACTGTCCTTAGAGCCAAGATCGTTAACTGATTGGGAGATGATAAGCGAGAAGTTCTTAAATACATATTATTCGGCACAGACAATGGGGCATCTTCGGAGGCAAATCGGTACCTTTGAACAATTGGAGGGGGAATTATTTCATGAATCATGGGAGCGCTACAAGATACTTTTACAAGCATGCCCACACCATAACTATTCTTTCGAGATGGTTAATCAATTTTTCTTTGATGTTTTGTTGAACATGGGGAAAAGTGAAGTTGAAATAGCGGCCGCAGGAGACTTTGGTGATTTAACGGCCCTCGAGGCAAAACGAGTGTTGGAGAAACAAAGCGAGAAATCTAGACAAACCAACTCACGACCTCGTAAATTGAAAGTAAATGAAGTTTCCACC
Source organism: Phtheirospermum japonicum (assembly GCA_014905375.1). Classification (NCBI taxonomy): domain Eukaryota; kingdom Viridiplantae; phylum Streptophyta; class Magnoliopsida; order Lamiales; family Orobanchaceae; genus Phtheirospermum; species Phtheirospermum japonicum. Next base: position 19,412 of record BMAC01001495.1, read on the forward strand.
ACCGAGACAGATAAATAAGATGGAGTTAAGGTTTTGGTGAGAGATGGTCAAACGATCAAGGAGATGATTAGGGAAGTACTTAATGAAGAATTAGAAGCATCGAGAGCCCAGCGAGCAAGTCAAGTTTCTTCGAAGAAGACTAATGCGATGTGTCACCAATGCGGATCCCCCGAACATTTAGCCGATATGTGCCCGTTCAACAACGAACAACGAGGGGACGTCAACACCATCCAAAACTATTCGAATCAACAACATTTGGGGCAGAGACCACCACACATGCAAACACCTGCTACAGTTCAGTCGACTGATCAACTTTTAGTCTGGCAACAAAACCAAGTTGCCGAAACTATTTGGAACCGAGACGGCCTCACACATGTTCAAGAGGAAATGAAGGGAGTTCGAGACGATATGAAAGAATTGAGAACGATGATGGCTGAAATGGCCAAAAGCACTCTTGAGAATTCGTCAGGACTTAGAAGATTGGAGATAATGGTAGGACAATTGGCAACTGACATGGCATCATTGAAGAAGGAGAAGAATACTCTTCCAAGACAAACGGAACAAGCCTCGGCTATTCATGTGCTGAGAAGCAGAAAAGTAGTGGATAGCGGCATCGAGCTCGGAAAGGAGGGAGACAAGGAAGAGACCGAGACCCAACCTCCGGGAGCAGTGAAGAACAAGAAATCGACAGCAAATGAAGACCCCATTGATTCCTTGAATTCGCCGCCCAAGAAGTTGACTGTTTATGATCATGTTCCCTTCCCAAGTCACCTACGTCCGGCAAAAGAGAATAAAAAATTCATGGAGTTATACGATTTATTGAAAAATGTTAATATTAACCTCCCCCTGATAGAGGTGATAAAGACAATGCCAACGTTTGTGAAGTTTTTCAAGGAGCTAGCATCAAGGGAAAGGCGTTTGGCTACAAATCAGCCTGTAGCTTTGATATGAGAAGTTGGAGATATATTTAAGAAACCATTGCCACCTAAAGAGAAGGATCCCGAGAGTTTTTGCATAGCTATTTCTCTCGGGAATGGACAAACGGCAAGAGGGATGCTCGATCTTGGCGCTAGCATAAATTTGATGCCCCACTCGATTTACAAGGAGTTTGGCCTAGGACCGCTGAAGCTGACCATGATGAAATTACAATTGGCAGATAGGACGATAAGTCTACCCTTGGGGATTCTGGAGGATGTCTTAGTACAAGTAGACAAACTAGTAGTTTCGGTCGATTTTGTCATTATGGATGTTGGTGATGTACAAAGCGAGAACCGAGAACACACCATTTTGTTAGGACGTCCTTTCATGTCTACAATGCGTACGATGATCGATGTAAATGAGGGGAGGGTGACTATGTCCGTATTGGGCGAAATGGTGACATTTTCACTTCAAGATTTTCACAAGAGTCCTGCATCGTTTGTTAAGAACGATTGTTCTACTATTGATTTAGTAGATTCTTGCGCGAATGAGCTCTTAAGCATCGGCACGATTGAAGAGTTTGATAATGTAGAGGCATTTGATGATGGATTGCCCATGAAGTTTGACGTGCCTAAAAATGAGCCAAAAGTGGATTTGAGACCACAACGAGATCGTTCGAAGTTTGAGCCAAGAGAAGAGATGAAGCTACCACATAATCGTTCAAGAAGTGTTTCCCTAGACCCCTAGAAGAATTTTAAACGTACGAAGAAAAAGGGCGAGGCTAATAGTAAGGATTGGACAACGAAGAAGAAGAATTCGAATGCAGTTTTTAACGAGAAGTTAAAGGTTGGTCAACTAGTGCTGTATAATTCGGATCGTAAGTTTGATCCAACCAAGTTTGAAGTTGCATGGAGTGGACCATTTTTAATAAAGGAGATGGATGAGTATGGAGTCGCCACTCTATACAATGAGAATGCAAAGACGGGATTCCAAGTCCACAAGAATCGACTTACGCCTTATTTCAAGGATTATATGAAGAATCGTGATCGTACAAAGAAGGAGTTTGTGGACCCACCACGAGCTAGAAATTGATCGAGCAATTGCGTAGAGCATATGACGTTAAATGTTGCGCTTCTTGGGAGGCAACCCAAGCGTTAGTTAGTTTTTGTTTTATTTATTTTCTTTTATTTTATTTTTGTCTTTTTATATTGTGTCAATTGCCATGGTACGTTTATGTGTGTATTGATGTGCAGAAAATACGATAAATCGCTTATTCTGGACAACGGTTATATAACGGTAGCTCGCTACCGCAAGGCCTTACCGCTAGTTCCACTCGAGGCGTTAACGTTGACGATCAACCACTGAACCTACTTCTTACCGCATCAATCATGGATAACGATGATTTCGTCGATCGAGGTCGCAATCCAACCCAAGTTAGCCATAGCCCGACAACCTTTGGATGAGCTGCAACCCAGCCATTTACGACGTTGGCCGCAATCCGGCCATTTCAAATCCAAAAAGACGTGCCACCGGGCACTTGCGCGTCACAATTGATCACAATCATGTTTTATTTGTTTGTTTTTATTTATTTTTATAGGTTTGTTCGGGACAATCTAGTCACGCGATCTAAGACGAAGGATAATTGCACATGCGTTTTTAGAGAGACTCGGCCATCGAATTTTCAGGGATGTTTTCTTATCGCCCAT
>BMAC01001496.1:0-12001 GCA_014905375.1 Phtheirospermum japonicum
CTGTGAAAGGTTGCCGGAAAGGTTAAATTGAGAAATTTGTATTGAGGAAGATCACAGGAAATTTTAAGAGAGAAGGGAGGTTTGAGAAATTTGAGGAAGTTGGAAATGCAAAACGAGGAATCAGCGGGAATAAAAGGAAATAAGAAAGAATTCGAAAAGCAGGAATCGATTAAAGCGGGATTCGAAAAGATCTTTGCATTTAATGATTGGCAGAGGAACGGTGCCCTAGGCGGTGGGTTGGAACGCCACCCGCTCTAGAATAGGGCTGACGTGGCGGCACTGGGTGTAAGGATAAAGGCCTTGGAAAAACAAACAGACATCATTAATGCATATGGTTAGGATCTGAGGAGGATCTCTCGAGATCTGTGCAAAGCAGGGTAGACCCGTAGGCTCCCCATCTCTGATGAACACCCTGGAATACATCAGCTCTGCCCCAAATAACCGTAGGGGGGAGGAGTTGATGGGGCAGCCAGTAAATCAGACCTCATTTGGGGTAGATCTGACTTGGAAGATTGGGAGTTAATATGAAGAGAAACAAAGGCGGCTTTTTCGCTTGGGTAAAAGCCCGACCAGACCTGTTGGAAAATGGGATACGCGGAAAGAAGGAAGCAGCTCTTCCTTCTTCCTGAGCTGGAGAAGTGCTCTACCAGACAAGAGAGAAGGAAGACCTGTTTGCCAGGCTCTGAATAAGGAGACAAGTGGGACCACTTGTCAGAATTGGTTACGCAAACGGCCCGTGATTTCCGGCGCGTGTTCCTGGGATCCCGACCGGGGTCCCCACCAGGATAAGTTATAAATACCCCAGCCTGGAGGCAGGAAGAGGTATGTTGTTACAAGAATTCCTTCTTATTTTTCTCTGGAAAACACCTCATCGCTTACTAACTTAAGCATTAGAGAGGTTTCCACCGGAAAACCACCGGTGGTCCTTTGTAACCTTTATTTGTGGTGTAGGCTTAGGAAGCTCGCGGGTTCCCAGGTCTTACCCAGGTGGTTCACTATTTCCGGTAGAAACAGCAATGTTGGTTTATAATGTTGTTAGAAATAAAAAGCAACATTGGATCAAAACATTTAAATCATAATGTGTTCTGTTTTAAACTTTTAGGTCATGTTTTTTAGGGATCCCGTAGGACATCCATACTTTGTGAAGATGCCATCTTACTGTGCATTATGTTTCTTGTATTTCTGTCTTGCTTGAAATCTCTTAATTTTGTTTTGAATTGAGCTAACCAAGTGTTTCAGTGGAGTTATAATCGGACGGCTGGACAGGTAATAATGAGGTGAATTTGRTGAGTGAAATATAACATTGCACAAGATAGGTAAAACTGTGCTGATGGTTCATAAAAATCAGCTTTGTATTTTCGGCCTATTTTGTAGATTAAGTCATACAATTTTTTATTAAAAAAARGGGAGCTTGTGGAAAGAGTTAGTGGGTTAATTTATGTGGTCATGAAGCCTATTTTGAGGAGGAGTGGTGCTTTAAACAAAAAAAAAAGGAATTAAAAATCGTGTTTTATTCCTAAAATCAACCGGTGAGAATTTTTGGGGATTTTCCTTTTATTTCTTACTCTCTCTCTCCCCTCTTACAACGGTCACTTTTTTAGGGATAAAAAGCTGAAATTTTTTACCGTTTGATCACAATCCGCAAACCCCTTTCGAATTACAACTCTCAGACTCCTTTCTCTTCTCCAATTCTCTCGAATTTTTGTTCTTGGTTCTGTGTTTCTGTGAGATTTTGCAGGATGTCTAGCTCTCCACCGCCGACAGTCCCTGAACTACCAGAGGAGGTTCGCCGCTCCGGCGACCAGATTACGTTACCATATCCAAAGTTGGGCGGCCTAGATAGTCGTGAAGAAATTGGTGGTGGTAGCTCTTCAAACCCACCACTATCAACATCGCCGCCTGATTTGCATGCGCCTGATTATTTTGCTGCCGTGCCTGTTCCATCGCCGGTCGATACTACGCCGGTTACTCAGGTGTTCCCTGGACAGCCCGGGAACGAGATTGACGTCGATAACCCCCCCGATTTAGCTTTTGTGGTTGAGACCTTTGGCCGCGTAGGGAATCCTACCTTGAAGCGGTCCAGGCGTTTGCGCAACATACCGCCCGGCGTTGTGCCGCCCGCGGTCCCAAAGAGCAAGGCAGGTCCGCGCCGCCACGTGCCGATTGAACACATGAATCTCCAGGAGGATATTATTGTGGAGTCTGATCCCGATGATCATGATTTTCAGCCTTCTGCTCTGATTGCCGGAGATGTGCCACCGTCTGCTTCTGCTCCCAGTTTGCCGGAGAAGAAGGGGTTTACTCGCCGCAAGCAGCTTGTACGTAAAACCGATAGGAGACCCGGCCTGAGGAAAGATAGTGTCTCTCCCAGCCAGACAAAGGTCAAAGTCTCTCCCAAGTCTTCTGCTACTGAGTACTCTTCGCCTCCATATACTGTGCTGGATTTTATTACAGGCGAAGTTACTAGTTCTGCCAAGTCACCTGCTGATATTCCCCCGCCGTCTCCAGTTCGTGCTGCATCACCTGAGTTTGACACAGGTCTTTTTGAAAATTCCTCTGACTTTTCAATGGATGTGCCCTTGAAAGATGTTTTTGCTGCTTTCAAAAAGGACAAGAAGAACAAGCAGACAACTGCAAAGGATGATGTTGTTAGTCATGTTGGTAGTCCCTTACCAACATTGAGTCACTCTAAGTCTGTCTCGTCCTCCCGCACTGCATCTGTCCCTGATCCATCACATTCTCCCGCGCAGTCCTCCTCGGCTGCCTGTGATCACTCCCAGTCCTCATCTGGCGCTGCTACTCCTACACCCGAGATTGAGGACATGGAGCCATTTTCAGAGAAGTTTTTGACCGCTGAGGCTGCTGAGCTGTTTGATGTTTATCAAACTCGCAATATGATCGCTGAGAGAAAAGTGCCGATTGATTTGTTTGAGCGCCACAACCTGATAGCCTACCTCCGATTTCATGGTATGTATTCCACAGTCTCTACCGCCATTCCATTTGTTAGAGACATAGTACTTGAGTTCTATGCAAATATGCTGCCCTCGATTGTTGATTTAAGTTCTGTGAACTATGGGAAAGTTTTTCTGCGTGGTAAGGTGTTTGCCTTTACCCCTGACTTAATTGATGATTTTTTTGGCACCACTACACATCGGGGTAATTATTCTGTGGATGATATGGATGAGGTTGTGTCTTTTTTATCGGGTGGGATGGTACATTCGTGGTTTGAGCAACTGCCAAGCACTAGACTCTCGTCTTTGTATTCTATTATGCACAAAGTGGCACTTTGCAACTGGGTCCCTTCCAGGAACACTACAGTTGTTACTCGGCCTCAGGCTCAGTTTTTATTCAAGCTTGGAAAGGGTGTGAAGTTCAGTTTCGGACACCATGTTTTTGATATCGTGACTAAGTTTGCCAGATCAAGGTCTGCTGCCTCGTTGTGTTTTCCCTCTCTTATTTTCAGCTTGTTGAAGAACCAAGGTCTGACGCTTCCCCCAGATGATGTGCTCACTGGTGATGCGGATTGGTTTGCTTTTCGAGGTCAACACACTACTGGTGCAAGGGTGATCGATTTGCCTTGGCAGGCTCCAGTTCCTGCTGATGTTGATAGTGATGTTGAGAAGGACGATCCCAACATGGTTCGCATTTCTGCGCAGCTCCTGCGTGCGCATGTTGCTTCCATTGACTTACAGATTTCTAAGCTGCAGGCACTTCGTTGCTCGCTGTTGGAGGCCATTTCCCTTTCTGGTCAAAAAGGGGGAGAGGATGTTGACGCGAACGTAGGGGGAGAAAGAGTTGATGGAGAGGATGTTGCCGAGAATGAGAATGTTGTTGCTGGTGATGCTGAAGATGCTGTTGCCGCCGAAGCCTTGGCAAGCCTTGCTCAAGAGAAGAGGCGTAAGCGAATTCGAGCACACAACAAGGCTTTGAAGAAGATGATGAAACTGAGGGAGAAGAAGAAGAGGAAGAAGAGTGGTGAAGGAACTTCGACATGTCCTCGACGGTCAAAGAGGATTCGAAGTCATTAAGTTCCTTTACTCTATTTGTTTTGTGAAGTGTTGGTTATTTTGAACAATGTTGGTTTGTAATGTTGGTTTGAGTGTTAACAACATTGGGTGTTTTGTTTAGAGGGAGTTTTCTATCTTAGGGGGAGTTAGTATTTTTATTTTCATTTGTGTTTGCGTCTTAGTGTTTTGTCCAGAAAGGCAAAAGGGGGAGATTGTTGAGGAATGTATTCTTGGTAATAATTCCTATTTTGTTATTTGCCTTTCTTGGGCACAAAATAAGCTAGGAAACTAGATATAAGTCAATAGTATGTTTCAAAGTTTATGCACAAGACTTTAATTATGTCTAGATTGTGTCTAGGATTTGTTTTTAGGTATTTACCAAGTTTAGGATTTTAGAATTGTCTATTTAAGACATTAGAAATCCTAAAGCTTGGTCACACGGTTTTATAGAGATTTACGCACGGGATTTCTTGAAGGACAAAAGACGCAAGGGAGACGACGCACAAGAGAAGAAGAACAAGAAGAAGAAAACTACTTGGAGCCAACGTTCGTGAGAAACAAGATCTTTGAAGTTGCGTGACCAACGGAGAAGATCTTGCCATTCCGGCAACAAGTATTTAGTATCAAGTTTCTTGATATTTAGTTTTCATATATTACTTCATATTTTGTAGTGAACGTAAAGTAAAAGTAATATAGTTTTCGGGTTTGTACACCCAAGTTCACAAGTATTTACTTGTGAACTGAATTTGTTAAATCGTGTTCTCGTATTTTAATTTCCGCTGCATAAATTTTAATTACTCTGGTCGATGTTGTTAACTAGTGTTGTTAACATTGATTAACAACATCGTGAATCTGAGACTTATTTTCAAAACCATAGACCTACTAATTTTTACAAAAACTCATCAACACAAATAAGTAATAACTAATTGTGCAATTGGTATAATTAATTAATTACTTCAAGTCAGTGACTTATAAAACTATTAGGTAAACAGACAAAATTAATACATTTGTAGAAATATATATATAGTGCCTTATTTTCTTTAATATATACAGTTTATTATATTTTTTTTTCATTTTTTTGGTTTCGTTATATAAATTTAATTTAATTTTTTTGTTAGGACCTCGAAAGAAGTTTCGTTTAGAGGCTCCACAAATCGATTGACCAGGCTGCTAGCCACATTATGTAATTGAAAAATTCATACATCGTCAAAGTACCTTTGGCTTTCTCGACGAAATATCTGAGTTAGCAACCGGGTTTTCATTTTCATCATCACAAAACCTTTTATCAGCCAACTGCTTCAACAATTTTTGCACTTCGGCAGGCTCGAGACTTGAATTTCGAAGATGCTTAATATGAACCACATCTTTAACTCCCATAATCAACTTATAATAAGCATTGAATGAAAGAAAAATTGTGAAAACTATACCTATTTGCCCAAGAAATCTTTATAACAATTTCATATTAGACAAACAACAAACTTAAACCCACAAAGTCAGTATCAAAAGAAAAAGGGTGAATAATGTCCAGACTTGCAGTTATTCATTTAAAAGAAAAAAATGTTAAATAATTCAGATTCCTTTTTGTAATTCGCCACAAATAAAAAAGTTTAAAACTAAAGAAAAAAAGTAACTTTAGATGCCAGTCTATTAAACTCCAGTAAGATTTGCAGCTTAAAATAAAATAAAAAGATTCATTGATTTGCAGCTTAGAATAAAATAAATAGCCAGTAACAGAAAATCGTATATCATCTCCGTAGGCATATACCTTAGGGGGACATTTTAAGTTCAAAGTTGATATTTCAATATTTTATTTATTTATTTATTCCTAAAATGACAATATATCTACAAATGCATGTGATGTTTACATGACTAAAAGTGTGGAAAAATCGCCAGGGACGAAAATTGCTACATTAAGATGTTAAATGACTAAAATTGCTAATCTATGGAAATTAGGGTACCACAATTGCAATTTACTAAACTCTATGCGTTTTTATCAAGAAAAGTAACTTGAGACTTTAAAATGGACAAAGAAAAACCTTGTAGATGCAAAAAGAATCAGTATGTACAAATATTGCCAGACTAAGATAACCATCAAATCCTGATGTTTATTTTTCATCCTTTTTATTTTTCAGTTTTCAGAAACACAACTCTGGAAAACATCATAAATGACAGATGGAATCTAACTTTAGAAATAATCCAAAGATTCTTTTTGTTATTTTATTTTCTGACATGCTTTTCCTTATGATGGCAGCTATAAGCTTTCCCCAGTTCCAGGTTTTGTTTTTCAGTAGAAAGTGACACCTAATAATACTATGATTCTATACAGGCTCGTGATCGGCACACGGACATATATATAATTTACTGAAAAATTAAAAAATAATTAATCATTGTCGCATTAGTACATATTTAAAAAACTTACTTCATCATAAAATCGAGCCATGCTTTTGGATTTTTCCTGAGAGCATTCACCACCCGTGCGTATGCATGAGGCTGAACCCCGTATTTCGATTGTATTTCTGCCACCTCAGCAACCTCTGCAAGTAATATTCATAATTTAAAATAAAGATGGTGCTCTCGATTGTAGATATGTACCATCTCTCGATTCAAATGGCGCTTCATTGACCTGGTGATTCCAGTCCTTTTTCTGTTTCGTAAAAATGAAGAATAAATAAATAAATGAGAGAGGCTATTTCAATTGAATTCAACAATACAAATTTCTGAATACATAACTCAAATACTTCAATGGATTTGAATAAAAATTTCAACAAAAAATAGAAATGCTATAAAAAAATAAACAAAAGGAAAGTGAATCGATACCTCAAATGAATTCGATCTGGGTAGCATAGCCTTGAATAGATTTTTGCATAAAAAAAGAGACAATACATAGTTCAGAATACTTCAATGGATTCGAATAAAAATCTCAACAAAAAATAGAAATGCTGTTAAAAAAAAAACGAAAGTGAATCGATACCTCCAATGACTTCGATTTGAGTAGCAGAACCTTCAATAGATTTTTGAATTAAAAAATAGATAATACATTTTTCCATAAGATTCATACCAAAATCAATAAAAAGAAATAGAAGTTATACCAAAAAAGTTAATGATATCGGTCGATATCGTCAGTGAATTCAATCTGGGTAAGGATCCTTTAATAGAATTCTAAAAAAAAAAAAGACAATCGATGATACATAATTCGTAAGGTTCGAACCAAAATCAATTAAAAAATAGAAATTCTTCCAAGAAAATGAAAATGGAAAATTAAGGTTAATGAAATTGAAACAGGTAGTGGATCCTTCAAAGTCATAAATAAATTTGAGAAAAGAAGATAAAAACATATAAAAATGCCAACCATTCAAAGTCACGATAACCACAAATCTTCAAATATAATATTCGTAACCAAAAAGAGAAAGAGAATCAAGAAACATGATATCCATTAGAGAGGAGTTTAACATCCAAATGCATGATACATTTTTTTTATATCAAAAGAACTTCTGGCAAATTTATTCACAAAAATGAGTATTGTAATTGAATAATCTAAGAGATAAAAAGAAATATATATATTTACATTGACTGCCACTACCTATATTAGACTAACTAACATTCCTCAGATAATTCGTCCAACCCAAGGATAGCTATAATGTCCATTCATTATCTCTTCGTTTTTAAAAGATCAGATTAAAAAATAAGAATTAAAACCCTAAAAGAACACTTGTTTTACCTTTCAAATACAAGATAACTGCAGATTATACCTCAAATGCCATTACAAAATCTAGAAATCCAATCACACCTTGAAACCTTAATAAAAACAAATTTATGGGGCATAATCATCATCTGACAATTGATTGGATCTGATTATTAGCCATCTATTATATATAACACAGATCCGCATCTATAAACAGAAAACATCGACATTGAAATATAACTTAATTATTAATAATAAAATTGAAGACAATAATACCTTTAGAGAATTTTCAAATACTTCATATGAATCTACAATTATCGACACCAACCAAGTTCTAGGAAAAATAGACTGAAAATTCCATAGAAATTAAATAAATCATTAAAAAAATAGAAATAGACGAATCAATTTAGATCGGCGAGAAAATACTTTCTTTGATTTTCTCTTTCGATAGGGAGAGAAAAATGCTGAACTTCCGCTTTTCCTTCTTCTTCTGTAAAACCTACAAATTAGAATTTTATGATTTCAATTTTTTTTAAAAAAAGTTCTATCCAAGAAAAATTAATATGAATCGGAAAAAAAACAAGAAACCAAAAAATCGAAGAGTAAAAAAAAGAGGAATGATTAATCGGTTGATGTATTACAACCTTGAATAACATAGAAATAAGAAATTCTTTTTTTCAAAGATTTCAGCTGGTATGAGCTTTCATTTTAATTCACACCATTATTATTACCTCCAAATTCAATTCATATTTAGCTTTTCTTCAAGAGTACAAGCAACTAATAACACTAAACTTGTGCAAAGTCCCCAACCTTAATAATTTAAACAAAAAATAATCTTACCTTAAGCAAGGGATCAACCTTACTAAATATTATTTCTGCTAGTGCAATACCAGCCACTGTCCCATTTTTTCATTTGTACTTCTACTAGTGAAATTATAATAGACGAAAGATCAAGTATAAATTCTGCTATGATAGAGCTCACATCCAACACATACTTAAAATTCTAAAAAAGCATTCCAAACCAATGCATAAAGAATTTGAAACACAAACAAACACAATAATGTTTTCTAAAGTAGTCAACCATAATGAATGTTTTATCAGTCTCAGATTAATAAAACAATTCATATAAAAATAAAGAGACAAAAACAAACTAAAAAAAGTGGAATTCAAAGTACCTGCACTGTTGTGGATTGATTCCCACTCCATCTGCATAAACAAGTATATCAGAACATTTTATTGAGGGAAAAAAGAAGAAGCAACTTTTAGATTTCACACATACATGATTATAGGTAAGTAAAAATACAAATAAGAGCAACTCTGACATTCAATTAGGTATTTTTGCTCTAAGAGAATTAAAATACAGCTAAAATATGCAATAAATCGGGAAAAGATATTTATAATGCAAACTCAATTTTATTTTATTTTTAAAAGGGCATAAAATTAACAGACTCGCCATTGCACGTGACTCTGAGAAAGCCATTACTTGTGTAATTCCCTTCAAATTATTCAAATAATATTACTACTAAGTTTTAATATAGATAATTGAATTTACATATCTGGAAATTGATTGAATTTACATATCTAGAAATTGAGAACAGCCGCAAAATACCTGAAATGAAAAAACGCCGCAAAATAAGGATAGAAATTAGCTGGCAAAATACATGCGTAAATTTGCAGAATTTACACGTATTTTCCCATATTTGGATGATCTTCAAGTCTTTGGCTTAGACCTGGCCTCCTTTCCATGCAGTGACTCGTTATCGCATAACAAATGGAGGCCTGAGCTTTTTCAGTGATATAGCTCTTGTGCTTATTGATGAAGTTCATTTGCTGAATGACCCTCGAGGAGCAGCTTTAGAAGCAATAGTTAGCAATATTAAAATGCTTGCTCGAAACCCTGAAATGAAATCAAGTTCCTTATCGCTTGTTCGTCTCTTAGCTGTATCTGCTACAATCCCAAATATCAATGACCTTGGTAATCTTCAGCATGTGCTGATTAAAATGGTTTACTTTCAGAAACTTCAATGTATGAGGATAATGATTTGATAATTTAACATATTTTTAATATTTCCAGCGGAGTGGCTTATGGCTCCAACTCAGGGAATTAAAAGGTATGCTTAAATCCTATCACATAGTAATTGTTTATCTCAAATGCAATTATCGTTGAACTCCGTGTCAGTATTGAAATTGATTGAATTTACAAATCTAAAAATTGAGAACAGCCGCAGAATACATACTATAATCATGCCCCTAAAAACAATCATTAGCACTAATCTCAAATTGACCTAGATCACATTCGGTTCCCCCCAAAACATGATTAATTGCACAAAAATCTAACTACCCAGAACTATCAAACCAACTGAAAAATCAATTCAAAAATCCAAACATTCCACAGTGTCGAGTCGGAAATAAAATCGAAAAAGAATATCAGGAATCTAAACAATTACCAAGTAATTATGGTAAAAAACAAAATAAATCAAGTTGTCAAATGAAATGTTGATTTAAAATAACACCTTAAAAAAATAATCTTTCGAATGATGAGTTCATTTCCAATTCAAGGAAAAAACACCAAATTACAGAAATCGATCTTGCATTTTCACAAATCTACATAATCTCATCAAATTGAAAAACGCACGCACACAGGAAATATGAAACAATCACATGAAACCTGACAATTATATCTGATTTCATCTTCTGGAAAAAAGAAATTAGGCGAATGAAGGGAATAAGGATTTCTGAGAAAATAAAAGTTAAAATAGAGGAGTACGAAGTAGAATGTGAAAATGAAGGTGTAGATTGGGCAAATAAGAAATTGGAGAGTTCTTTTGCTGAATGGACAGAGTGTCGATTTTTTTTTTCCGGCGGTTTTCACAGAATGAGACCCTAGATGCGATAGGAACACACAAAGTGGCAAAAAATAATTATAATTAATAACAAAATCGCAACACAGGGAAAAAGAATAGAGAAAAACACGTATATTTCAGATCGAACACGTATCAATTTATAATTAGCCCAAATTTCAGATCGAACCGGTATTTTTCTCCAGATTGAATAAATATTTCCAGATCTGAACAATAAAAAAAAAAAACTTTAAATCCATAGCTAAAAAAATTGAAAAAGTTCATTCCAATTGCTTCCAAATCTGAGCAATCATAAAAAAAAAATCATTAAATTCATATTTATAAAAAAACTTGGGCCTTCGATTTGGAAAAATACGGGATCCTCGAAAATTTTCAAGATCTGAACTATAATTAAAACAAAATCTTTAAATTCATACGACTTTAAAATTTACGCCTTCGATTTGGGAAAAAATACGAAAGAACACAACCAATCAAAAAATACTTACCAACTACTTTTTATAATTTCCCAACATAACTTTCATAAAGGTTGGGATTAACATGCCGCCGGAATGAATCTGTTAAGAGAAGAAAAAAAAGGAGACGAAAAGAGAAGAAGGAAAAAAGGAGAAGAAAAAAGGATACACGGATGCAGGCGTAAAAAAAAGTGTGCTACAACATTAACAAAAATAAAAAAAAAAAAAGTTCTTATTTATAGGGGGTCAAAATTTTGGCCTCATCCCAAAATAGACCCCCTATGAACCACAAGACGACACGTCATTTTTGGGAGATTTTGATTGTTCCACCTCAGCCTTAAAATACTCTCACGCTGACAACCCATCATTAATAGTTAATAGCATTAACAAAATGGAGGATATATATATAGGGTTGGGTTCAAATGAGAACCCATCATTATATGTGAACCTAGGGGCTCATCTTGACCATTAGATTGGATAATCTTGATGGTTGAGATCATGACATGTCAGCATAGTAATAATGTAAAAAAATGCATTAATTAATTAAAAAKGGTATTTTGGACATATATCAACGTTTACCAAGAGCACTACATTGTTCTTTAGAAAGCACAATAGATTAAGAAAAAAAAAAACACTACGATTGTATACAAAAAGCATCACAAATTTCGTCTATAAACTGCAAATTCAAAAATTTGAAATAAAACTCAAATCTTCAACAAACCATAACTTTTTCAGTTTTTATTCGTTTTAAATGAAATATATATCAAATTAATCACATTCTCAAGATCTACAATTTAAGATACATATTGCATATTTTTAAACGTCAAAAAAAATATATAATTACATTAAAAAAATTGGATAGTAAAAGCATCGCACATGACTGATTTTAGTACTACAGTACGGTATAAAAAGCACAATGAATCTGGACATAATTGCACTGTGCAATATTTGGAGTGCTTTTTCTTATATTGTTACAGTGCTTTTGAACTACACTAAACA
>BMAC01001496.1:12521-84012 GCA_014905375.1 Phtheirospermum japonicum
CCATTTTCGCCGCTGAGCCAGACCTCCACCGGACTGGAAGCGGGCCCAGCCATTTTCGCCTCTGGCCTCCCATTTTTGCAACTGCCCTCGCAGGCGCCGCCTTCAGTTTGAACCACTGCCGCCAGCGTTTCGTCACCGCCTACACATACGGCGCTTGAATTGCCACCGCCTACATAAAATTGAAACCATTCGACAGCGGCGCAGCCGGCGGCCATGGGTTCAGCTGATTCGAGGCTGTCGCCGCCCACATACGGTGATGGGTTCGCCGATTCAAGGTCGTCGCCGCCCACTACTTCGACAACCCTCTTATTCTGGTGGAGGCGGCGGATGAAATTGTTAGGGTTAAGGAGCCGTGGATTTGGGGAAGATAGGGGTAGAGACGCAGATTAGGAGTGGGTTTTAATTTGATTCATAGCCTTTGTGAAATTACATAAACACCCTTTCCTACCATATAGTTAATTTAATGAAATAGAAAAAATAGAAAAAATCTGGTCAACACATATTATTAGATCTAAGGCCAAAATGAGTACCTAGGTTCACATATAATGACGGGGTTCTCATTTGAACCCAATCCTATATATATATGATTGTTCAGATTATCATTGACACTCATAAACTCTTCGAGTTATAATCGATAAGGCTTGTATCCCATTCAAGAACGTGATATTTAGTAGTATATATTATCTTCAAATATGCATTTTTGTTAGATTCGAAATCTTGGCATCATTTCCCGTAAGTTCTCGTAGTACACATATATTTCAGTGCACCCGAGAACAATTAGAGAGATGTAGAAACCGAAATCAAAACTAAAAAAAACATACACATAAGATAACCTTACTACAAGTCACATTCTCAAACTATTCAAAAATGGGACAATTCGAAATTTAGCATCAAACTTTATATTTGATACTAAATCTCAAACGAGTCTAAGAAATATTAGAATAATTCAAAACTTAATTTCAAAATTCTCTATTTGATATTAATTCTCAAACGAGTGATATATATATATATATAATTGATTCTCTACAACAATATGAATAGCGTCACTTTGCCAAGGTTAGAAATAAGCAATTATCACCGTCATATTTTTTAAAAATATTTTAAAAATTTAAATATAATCACATGACACCCTATCACGTTTAAAAAAAATTGAAAACCCACTATTAGAGGGACAACACCTTCAAACTAGCGCCTTAACCCACGTCAACATCCGACGGTATACAACCAACAACACCAATGACAATAATATATATAAACAAAATTAAACCCCGTCCGATCAACACGGCCTCCTATGCATGTAAAATACAAATGTTTTTTTAAAATCCCGGCTGATCACCACGGCCTCCCACGCAGGAATAATATATATACAATATAATGGGTGCATACATATATCACAATAGAATTAATTACAGATCAAATATTATAATTGGATACAATAAAACCCTATCTTCCTAATTATTTACTAATTTGCCCCTAAAGTTTATCTAAATTCAAAAGCAGACCCTAACAATCTAGTTAATAAAATGAAACCTTATTTTTCTAATGATTTACTAAATTAAACTATAACTATCTAATTATATACTTTGTGTACGTATTTTCCTAAAAAATTACCAATTTAACCCTAATTTCAAAATTATTTACGATTAGACCCCTAATTTGAAATCAAAACTTCATTTTAAAATTAAACTCTATTTGGAACCTAATTATTTAACTAGAAAATAAAAAATAGAATTTTAAATTAATTTTTATTTAATTTAAAATTATTTTAAAAATTATAAATTTATTTTCAAATTAAAATAAAAACAAAATGATAAATTAAATCTTATTTATATTAGAGTTATTTGAATCCCAAATTTGATTTAAAAAAAATAGATTTTCATTTAAAAAATGATGACATAATTTAAAAATGGAATTCAATTAAAACTAAAAATAATGACAGAATTTAATTAGTAATTTTTATTTATACTAAAAATACTTTAGAAATTGAATATATATTTTTTAATTTAAGAAAAAATTAAATTAAAATTAAAAAACACAACTACATCCATAATAACAAATTAAAAACTGAAACTAAAATAAAAAATTAAAAAATTAAAAATCCTAATTCAAATCTAATCAAATATAATTAAACCCAAATCAAAACTAATTCAATTAACAAACATCAAGCAACACACACACACACACACACACACACACACACACACACACACACACACACATATATATATATATATATATATATATATATATATATATATATATATATATATATATATATATATATATATATAATAAATCAAGCCCTAATCATAAAATATTAATAACTAATTCATAATAATAATAAAAAATAATAATAAAAAAACTTACTCTCATTTTGTAAAAACACCTCCTCCCAACCCAAACTTGGGTTTGGGGTTTATTCTCTCTAGCTCTTAGACTAAATTTTCAAGCTTTTTGCCTTGGGTTTGTAAGCTCAAGATGAGTCCAAGTACTCCCTTGGATTTTTAATTCCTTGCAATTTCAATCAAGCTTTTGGATTCTCTCTTTAATTCTAGTAAGCTTTCTTTCAATTTCATGCTTTGTTCTTCATTTGTTTTATGCTTTTTGCCTTAGGTATTAGAATTTATGCTTGATCTTGTGAATCATCTATAGAATCTAGTTGAGTGACACATCTAGATCATAGATCGAGGCCTAGATCGTTTAGTTTCACGCAATTTCATATGTTTCATGCATTCTCTTTATTTTTATGCCTTTTGTCTTAGCACCTTGAATTCATGTTAGATCTTAAGAATTGGCTATGAAATCTAGATGAGTGACACGTCTAGATCATAGATCGGGTCTTGGATCGTCTTGATTTTGAGTTTTTCACATGCTTTGTTTTGAATCTTATTTTCATGCATAGTTTTAGGTTAAATCTTAGATCTACTCTTTGTTACTTGTTATTTTTCATAATGTTTTAAACTTTCATGTCAACTTTCATTGCTCTTTCTATCCATGCTTTGAATCTTTGCTAATTTGCATTATTTGAGTTTTTATGCATTGTTGTACCTTGTGCTTGCATGCTTGTACTTGGTGAAACATTGCTTGTTCTTGCTAAATTTTCCATTTTGCTTGCATTTTCATTGAAGGCATATGACCGATGCATCCGACCCACTTGCTATTTCAATTTCTAGTATAGCTTAGATAGGTTAATTGCTTTATTTTTATTTTCCAAGCTTGAAACACATTGAATCGAAATCCGATAATACCAAGCCATGAACCCGTTGATATAATTCAACACCACTAAAACTCTACAAATAAAAACCCCACATCTGCTGGCTCGGCCGCTTTACTTTCCGATGTAGAACCAATCATAGAGCTCCAGAGTCAGTTACTCTAAACAAAACTGAGTGATGAAAATTATTTAGTATGGTGTCAACAAGTTTAGATGACCGTGCGGGGCTATGGCCTTGAAGATTTCTTATGGACTTCCCACAATATCCCAGAATTACATGTGTCAGGTAACTCAGAAGGAGAAAGAGCTATCAATCACGCCTATAAGCGGTGGATGCGATAATATCAACAACTTGCTTCGTGGCTTCTATCCTCCCTATCAGATATCCTTCTCATCACCACAGGTTATTAATTTAACCACGTTGAAGGAAACATGGAATGCCTTCCAAGTTAGCTTTGTGAATTAAACTAATGAAACAGTTATGCAATATTGAATGCAGCTCCAGAACATGAATAAAGGAAGCTCATCTAAGAGAGAACATATCAACAAGATCAAGTCCTACTGTGATATATGATAGATGCTACAGAAGAAAAGTTGTAGAGCAAAGTTAAATTCTCCACCTGTTGTCAGGTCTCGGTCATGAGTATAATCCATTAGTCGTTTCCATCACTGCCAGGCCTGATCCACCTTCTTAAGAGAAGCTCATTCTATCTTGCTTAGCATTGAGAACAGGTTGGAGATTACATAGACCTCCACAGAATCCACATTTCCTGTTAATCTCAGGAAGAGTAAGCTCTAGAGGTAGGGGAGTCCCAGAGGCAGAGGAGTTAGAAGAAACAACAGTTTTAGAGGCAGAGGAGGAGGACCTTACTATAATCAAGGGGGCAATAGGCCACAGTGTCAGATTTGCCAAACAACCAAATAGCTGATAAATGCTATTACAGGATTAGACATGGACTTCATTCCTATCTCAGACCTGACATCAAACAATAAGGAGGCAATAATAATAGCGTCTATTAGAATGAAGGCTCTTCTATCAACCTCACCAACGCAAACGCTAATGATTCTATCCAGGATCATAGTTGGTATCCTAACTTTGGAGCTATAAATTATGTAACATATGATGTGGGAAACCTGAGTTTAGTTTTAGAATATGGCGGCAATGATACTGTTCACACTACAAATGGTCCAGGTATGAGCATATCACATATTGGTAATTCTGTAATAAGTATACTAGCTTCTAATAATACATTCATGCTCCAAATCCTTTTACATATAACTCACGTCACTAATAACCTCATCAGTGTTGCAAAATTTACACAAGATAATCAGTTTTTTCTTAATAGAGAAGGACCTTCTTAGAGGAATACTTAAGCATGGGCTCCACCTCATCAACAATCCACCTCATCCACACTCCAGTCAAACCATCTTCCACTACTACTGAAACTTATTCTGCCACCTCTCGAAATAAAATGTTAGATTTATAAACTAGGAACTTTAGGCAAGGTCATCCCTTCTTGATATTGTAAGAAAAGCTCTAAAAGGACGTGATACTCCCTTTTATGATAAAGATAATTTTTTTTATGTTAAGCTTGTTTGGAAGATAAGTCTCATCGATTACCCTTTTCCGATTCTATCTCTAGTCATTATGATATTTTTGATCTTATTTACACTGAACTATGGGGTTGAGCACTTGTGAGATCCTATCATGGTTTTAGCTATTATGTTGCTTATTGATCATAAAACGTGGTTCATTCAATTTTAATTATTAAAAGCTAAATCAAATGCTCTAGTTACCTTTACTCATTTTCATAAATTAGTGAATACTCAAATTAATAGGCACATCAATATTGTGCAAAGTGATGGAGGTGGCGAACTCAAAGCCTTAATAACCTTCTTCCTCTCCGAATAGATTATTTACAGAATGTCTTGCTCTTATACCCCTCAGCAAAATGGTCTAGTTGAGAGGAAATATAGACATATTGCAGAGGACGGATTGCCTCTACTAGCTCCGTCTAAGTCCCTACCAGAAATTGGGATGATGTTTTTCACAGTGCAGTCTATCTCATAAATAGACCCCCCCTCCAAAATCCTCAATTACCCTACTCCTCTTGAATCATTAAATAAATAGAAACATGATTACTCTATTCTCAAAGATATTGGTTATTTTTTTTCTTCTTACTTGCGACCTTACAATAATCACAAACTCAAATCACAAGCACCCCAAGTGGTCCAATTGAAAATACTGATCAACGAACAAAAGTATTGCTCTGCCGAGACCTAGTAGACCTGCCCAAAAGACACGCTAGAAAAGGACCACCGGAGGGGTTCCGATGGAGCCCTCTCCGAAGCTCAAGTCAGTCATGGAGCCAAGTAGTTCTAGAGAGCAATAAAATGATTAAATAAAGTGATATCTCGTTTAACCAGCTAATTGGGGTATTTATACCTTGGAATAGTTGGGGCATCTTCGGGATCTCGGAGAATTTCCCGTAAATCTCAGGTCGTAATTCAGATAATCTGGACCGCTCAGCTATCTTTAGATGACTAGATCTAGATAAATTTGAATTTCCCTCATTGCCTTCCCCGATTAGGACAGGACCCTCTTCTAAACTTATGCTCGGGCCTCCAAGAAATTAGCACAGTTCAGCTCGGCCAAACATAAGACGTATCTCTCAAAGTGGTCATGTCCAGTTATTATGGCGGCCTTTTGTACGACCTGTTAGGTCGGACTTAAGACCTACAAGGTCAGCACTTCCTTTGCTTGAGGTCATCAGATTGCCAATAAGCTCTATACAATTGTGACCTAGATCTATTAAGTCGCTCCTTTCTAACACTTGTAGGCCTCCCAGGGACTCTTGGGTCGCCTAGCCATTTCTTACCTCAGCTCTCCCTTCCAGCACGACACCTCTTGCTCAGCTCGTCTTCCACGGATGATGTGATACCTGGAATTCTCTAAGGTTCGACTCAGCCCTTTCTCATGCACCCATGACCTCATCTTGTTAGGACCTGCCAAGGTTGATCAAGATATTAGCCTCGTGCGGCTAGGTCTTGACTCGACTAAATTCAGGTCGTATCAACCAATCACCCTATAGTTGGGGTAAGCTGAGTCATCTTGGTCCTACCCCAATCGGTCCGTATTCTAATCTCGTCTCTTCGTACTTTGTGCTTTGACAAGCATTAATGGTAAAATGTCCAATCAAACTTTCCTTTCTTCAAGGATCTCCTTTATATCATTTCTTCACTTTTCAAACCTCTTATAATTTTCTCTCCATCTTATCTCCAGTCAGGACTCCCTCTTTACTTCAAACCAGGTACTCACTTTTCCCCCCTTTTGTTTTGATTATGCCTTCTTCTTTTTTTATCCATCAAGAATCCCCCTCAGATACGCCCTCCCAATCATCCTCCGAGGAAGAAATTTCTTCCCTCCAGGGTGGTGATCTTGACGTCGTAGCGTCTACCCTGAGTGACATATCTTTAGAGGAACTGAAATAAAAAGTTTCAAATCTACGAAGATTTTTCCTTAATAAACACTAGATCAAGTGATAGGGCATCCCAGCCCCCTTTTGGGTATTTGAACTTTTTTGTCGACCAGTTCCAAGGCGGGTTACATCTCCTTCCCCACCCCTTTATCTTAGAGGTATCCCGGATTTACCGAATTCTGGTGCATCAGTTTGTGTCAAATGCTTTCAGGCTGATAGAGGGGTTCTGGCTTGTAGCTCGATATTCTGGATTCTCCCCCTCGCTCAACTTTTTTACTCCCTATATCAAGCCAAAAGTTCATCTATGGGCTTCTAATATTTGTCTGCCAAGTCTGGTGTAAGGTTTCTCACCAGATATCCTTCATCCAACAAAGCCTGGAGCAAAAAGTGTTTTTTCACCAATTGTTCGGGTAACTGGGGTTTTTCTCCCATATCTAACCATACCCTTCTAGCCCAAGCCCACCTAAATAGGGGAGAACAATCTTCCGCTTTGAAAAATATTGTCAAATCACTGAATAACAACATTTTTAACCTGTCTCGTCTTCTCAATTCTACTACCTTGAATTCGTCCAACTCTGATCAAGAAACAGACTCCCTTCCTACCAAATTTGGTATACATGCACATATTGCTTAACTCTCCCATGTTGTTATCATCATTGACTTTTGATTTCTCTTTTTGTAGACACCATGATGAAAGAGTTGTTGGCAGTTGAGCGTATGAAGAAATCCTTGTCGCCCGCTGACAAGGTATTGCTTGAAGATCAGATAGGACTTACAGCAGGTCAGGTCGCCTCCATAGAGACTATGGACGACCACACACTTGTCCCCCGGAAATGCTGCCGTCCCAGTGGGGAGAGAGTGGGCTCAGGATCTAGGGTGGCAATCCCTAATCTGAACCTCTTGAACAGCACCTCGGTCATGGATTCCCAGGTGCGGTGGTAGTTCAATTCGTTCAGGGACAGTGCCCCTCTATTGACCGTCGCATTCTAGAGAAATGGAAGGACCCTAAGCTGATAGAGTCGTTATGCCGGGACAAGGCCAGAGTAAGTAACTCTTTTCTTTTCTCCTCCCCCACTTTTATCTTCGTGTTCATCGTATATATACATTTTATTATTATTATTATCCTATTTTTTTGGAACTCAGGCCGATGTCAAGAAGGCCATAATGGTGGCTCGGGCTCGAGATGCTCTCCTTAATGCAAATATGGCCAAAGTGCATGCCGCTCTTAAGGAGAGAGAGAAAAGTCTGTTGAACTTGTGCAAAGAGAAGGATGTTGTCATCAAGGGTCTCAAGAATGAGCTAAAGGGAGCTTAAGAGGAAATGACGAGGAGGGTCGAGGAGGCCACCAGGAAGGTCGAGGAGTCCAGAGCTGAGGGAGTGCTAGTCAGGCAGGCTAACTTCCCCAAGTCTGAAGAGGGGCTTCGAGTCATCCAATTTACTTGAGATGTCACCAAACGGGCTTTCTCCCATTCCCGAGATCTCTGGTTGCTCCTCTTCAAAGAGGCTTATGTGTATTATCACTTCGGCTTAGAAGCTTACGAGAGATGGTCTTTTGAGAACCCTTCAAACCCTTTTGACCGTGAAGTCTGATTTGTACATATTTGTATGTGATTTTCATGTATTTTTGCATCGTATGTTGTGTGCTTTTAGGGTGTTTAGGTTTATCTTTTTTATCATTTTTCTTCCTTTTGATGTTTTTCATTTCGTTTGGTGTTTAATATGTTTTTACTTTATTTTATATGAAATAATCTAATTTTGCTTAGTTTTAGTGTTTCGGATCGAGATGGAAAAACGGGACGTGGCGAAGCCCTGCAGGCACCGCAATGCAGCGCCCGCGTCAACGCTGAGAGCCGCTCGTGTGGACCGAAACTAGGTCGACGCAAAGCTACAGTAGCGTCGATCCTAGCTCCATCGGTCTATGCACATGTAGACGTAACTTGCAGTCGCGTCGATCCGTGCTCGTGTCGGTCGACGCACTGCCGAGTCGACGCGATAACCCTGGCCCGCGTCGACGCCGACGTTCAGCCCACGTCGGTCGATGCTCCGACAGTTTTAGCAGTTATTTCGGGAAATTCTATAAAAAGCCAGTGGTTTCTTCATTTCAAAGTGCTAGAACTTGGGGGAAGGTTCAGAACGTTGCAGATATCCCTCGGTTCTTGCCCACTTTCAATTCATGCAAGATTAGCATTTAATAATTTGTAGTTTCGCAATTTCGCTTCTGTTCGTCGTTCAAGTCGTTCCTCGCCATGAAGACTCGTTCGATGGCTGATGTATACTTTATATTTTTAAGTTTTTATGAACTTTGTTATTTGCTTTTTGTATTTGGCTTGGTTATCTTTGAATGTTTATATTAATATAGTTCGTATTTCTTTTACCGTTCGATTATGTTCATACTTTGTGTTGAGATTATGCTTTGATCATGATGATACTTGTAGGATAATTTTATCGTTCTAGTGCCTAGGGTCATTTAGAACCATCGAGATTAACCTCCCTGATCGTGGAGATGATTCCGGCGCACTAGAACCTTGATTTTCTTAATCGTTTTAAAGACTTTCAATTTTTCCCTTGTAGATGTTAGAAAATCCCAAACTTTATTTGATCGAGTGTTTAGTCTAATTTTTATTTCGTTTCTATGTACGTAAAATCAAACACCGGAAAAGCTTCCGATTTGTCTTCCTCATGATTCGACTCGAGTCCAACTTACCATCTACAGCAACTCCGTTCTCTTGCGGACGAGCTTTTTTATTTTTAAATAAAAAGTAGGTGTAAAAAGTACGATTCACTCCTGAAGGATCCTCCCAATCCCACTAGCCTTGTTTTTGACAAAGAGGATGACCGTCTCCATTTTCTCGAGACAAGGAATTTGCTGAGCATCTTCTTCAGCTTTTCCAAGCTCAAGGTATGGGTCGTCTTAACCATCCAGAGCAAGGCTTACCACTTGCCCTGCCCAGACCTTCTTCCTCACCCACCTACACTGGTTTGGATGAGTTGAGGGATGGCCCGCAACTGGACAACATCTTTGGGGAGAAAGAGTTTTGGGGTACCTTTGGGATGGCCAAGAAACAAGGGGATTAGCTGAAAAATCAGGATTATGGTGTCTAGGATGTAGGTTTCTGCTCGGGACAGCTTGTTTCTATTATGATGAACAATGCTCGTCTTTCGTGTTTTTTTTTGTCTTTTTAGCTATTATTAGGTTTTCCTTAAAATAAGGAAACCCTTGTACTATTTCTCTGTATTTGTCTTATCTATATAAATGGTTTTCCTCATGTTTCATTTTAACTATGGCTTCTGAGTCTTTGCTAAAGGAGATATTCCTCCTTAAGGAGAAAGACCTTTCTTTTTTTAATGAGAATCTCCTTCTTTCGGAGGAGAATACCAACCTCCGTGAGAAATTCTCTCAATTGCGCAAGCTTTTGGAGAGAAAAAGGCATAAAAAATGTCACTACAAACGCAAGTGGCTTGAGCTTCGCCAGTTGAACCGAAAACTTTGAGAAGAACGTAGTGATTTGGTCAAGTCTATGCAACATTTATCTGCTTCTATGGACAATGCTCGATCCAAGTCGAAGCACGCTGACAAGTATCCTCTTAAGTTCCACTAGATGGAGTAGGAGTTGTGGTGTATCTGCCGAGTGTTGGCTACTAAAAGGAAAGTTTCATCACCTAATCCTTAAACTCTTTTGAGCAATCTAGCAGCTTATAGTGTTTTTCATGTCATTGCTCCGAGAGGGCCTCTGAATAACTTGTATCTTAGTTTGGTGCTGGGATGTATTTTTATTTTCATCCTCATGGGGTTTTCTATCCCTTGCTGGTTTATCTGTAATGAATTTTTATGAATAATGCTGGAACGCCTTTGAGTTATCCCGCATTACATTTTTTCTGTTTGCTAAGTTGCGAGTCCTCCGCCTATCAAGGCGTGCTAGGCCTTATCTCCTCCTTTATGGTCCTGACTATGTCAGCACCGTGCAGGTTCTATCTGATCATTACTATCCCATGAGTTTAGTCGTGCTGGAGCCCTATCGGATTACCCTGGAGTTTGTACTGACCTATCGGGTCAGCTATATCCAGTTTATATTCTGATCGTTTCGGGATTTTATCAATTTCTGTTTTAGGGCGTCTGCCATTATTTACTCAATTGGATCATTCTGGGGCTTAGGCCCTTTACTAAACCGTGTGGTCAACTATGTTTTAAGGTATACACCCTTTACTAGTCGATCGAACTATTTTGGGGCGCCCTTTTGCTGACCAATCGGGTCAGGTAAGTTTGGGGTATCCACCCTTTGCTGGTCAATTAGACCATTTTTAGGCTTCGGCTCTTTACTGACCTATCGGGTCAGGCTTGTCTAGGGTATCCACCATTTACTAGTTAATTAGACCATTTTGGGGCTTCAATCCCTTGCTAACCTATCGGGTCAGTTGAGTTTGGCATAGGTTTCTTTTATTAAATAATCCTCATGTGAGAAATTCAAACGTAATACATTCATAATTAGCTATATTCCATGCTCGTGGTAGCTTGGTGTCGTCCCTTTGCTCTAGCTCGTATGCTCCCCCAGCCAAGATCCTGACCACTTTGAATGGGCCTAGCCATGCTGCCTCCAATTTTCCTCGAGCCTTGCCCATATCAGCTCTCTGGAGTACCAGGTCTCTCACCTGAAATTTTTGTTTAACTACGGTTTTTTTATATGCTTCTCTGATTCGTCCTCTCATATGCTCCATCTACAAAAAAGCTAGCTCTCACTTTTCATTTATCATATCCAATACATCTTGCCTTAGTGCCTCGTCTTGCTCCTCATTAAGATTTTCTATCCTGTGCATTTTCAAACAAATCTCTGCAGGAATCACTACATTCATGCCGTATACTAAACTGAACGGTGTTTCTCCTATAGCCTCTTTAAGGTGCATTCGATACGCCTAGAGAATCGAGCTGAGCTCTTCCACTTACATGCCTTCTAATCTCTCTTCCACCTACTTGCCTCATAATCTCTCTAATCGTGCTGTAATCCCCTGAACTAATATACGATTGGTGACCTCTACCTGGCCATTTGCTTGGGGATGGTACACGGAAGTGAAGCGCTGTGCTATTTTCATTTTTACACACCAAGCTCTCATTTTGGACCCTGCAAATTGCGTACTGTTATTAGATAAGAGTATTCATGGAATACTAAATCGGCACACCACGTTCTTCTAAATAAATCCTATGACCATATCCTCTGTGATTTTAGCCACTGCTTCAGCCTCTACCCACTTGCTAAAGTAATCTATGGCTATAATCGAGAATCTCTTCTTACTTGGTGCCATAGGGAAGGGTCCGACCAGATCTATACACCACTTCACGAAGGGGCACGGGGAGCTCATTGTCATGAGTTCTTCTGCTGAACGATGTATGAGTGGGGAATGTCTTTGGCACCAATCACATATCCTGACCAAGGTCTCCGCATCCTACCTTAACTGTGGACAAAGGTACCATGCTCGAAGCGTTTTACTTGTTAAGGATCTGGTGCCCATATGAATACCGCAACACCCCTCATGGATTTCTTTCAGCACATGAGCACCTTCCCTCTGGCTTAGGCATCTCAGGAGAGGCTGTCCAAAGTCCCTTTTGAACAGTTCTCCTTTAATTAAACAAAACCGGGCCGACCTGATCCAAATATTTGCCACTTCTTTATTTTTTGTGGATAGTTCTCCCCTCTCCAGGTATGCCTTAACGGTGGCACGCCACCCCCCCTTCTTCATTCCTATCATTTACCTCGACCTCTCCAAATCCTTGTTGTGCCATCAGTAATGAAATTACTCTTTCTTGGCAGTCTGTGGCCGAACTAGCTACTTTAGCTAAATAGTCCGCCCGACCATTCTCCTCTCTAGGGATCTAAAGTACCTCCAGGAGTTTGGTAGTTTTTGTCATCTCATGGAATTGAGCTACGTATTTTCTCATGCGGTCCTCTCGAGTATAGATTTCTCCTCGTATCTGCTTATAAACCAGTTGGGAATCTACTTGTACACTTATTCGTTCATCTCCGAGATCCCTTTCCATCTGTACCCCTCTCAGGAGAGCTTCATATTCTGCCTCAATGTTTGATAAGCGGTAATTCATTCATAATGCGTATTCTATAGTAATTCCCTCTAGATTTATTAACACTATCCCTGCTCCGCATCCTAAGCTTCCCACCGAGTCAT
The DNA here is from genome assembly GCA_014905375.1 of Phtheirospermum japonicum. Lineage (NCBI taxonomy): Eukaryota > Viridiplantae > Streptophyta > Magnoliopsida > Lamiales > Orobanchaceae > Phtheirospermum > Phtheirospermum japonicum. The sequence goes on from BMAC01001496.1 coordinate 25,386, forward strand.
CAGTGTTGATAATCCAAATCCCTTTCTCCTCGGGGTGGCTAACTATTTTGCATTTAATTGTGGTGTTTTCCCCCTTTTTTTAATTAGAATTTTATATTGTTTTTAAGTCGATTAGTTAGTTTTCTCGGTTGTTTTCCTTGTTTTATTATTTTTCGTGTTTCTTTTTTATTTTATATTTATTTTAGTTAAATGGGTTTAATTAATTTGAGGTTTGGTGAAATCCTTGGGTTTTTATGTTCAAAATCCCTATTTAATAGGACAAGGCGTTGAGGACCAAAGTTCAAGCCAAGTCGTGCTAAAAGTTGTGCCAAGAATAAGCTCCAAAATGCCAAACTTTCTGGAATGCTCGCTATGGCTCGCCACTCCTCGCCACGTTTGACGCCAAGCGCTGGCGCTTGCCAAAATGCACGCCAAAATCCGTGCCAGTGCGCCCGCGTGTAGCGCCCGGCAGCACCCGTGTGCGCCAGCCCCGCGCGCCTGCCGAGACCGCTCGCCACGCCTTCCACTGGCGCTCACCAAATCCTACGCCAAACCTCATGCCAACAACGCCCGGTGCTCGCCAAGGCCGATGCCAAGCACTCTCTAAGGCCGACGCCAAGAACTCGCCAAGCATTCGCCAGCCGCCCAGCGCCTAGCCCCCAGCGCCCACCTGCAGAGCCATGCGCACCCAGGCTCAGCTAATGCCGAGTCATATCGAGCCACCTTGAGCCAAAATGTGCCAAACACCTAACCAAGTGACTAGGAAGGTGCCCCCGGGTCAAACTTGGTCAAACCTAGAAAATCCAAGCCTTAAAGTTCAATTTGACCCATTTAAACCCAATTAAGCCTAGTATAAATAGGAGACTACTCTCGTTTTTTAAAAAAGTCTCCTCCCAACCCAAGCATGGGTTTGGGATTAAATTTATCTCTCTACAGTTTAGATTTAATTTAAACTTTTCCTTGGGTTTGTAAGCTCAAGAAGAATTCAAGTACTCACTTGAATTTTATTTTTGTTGCAATTTCATTCAAGTTTGGGATTCTCTTTTTAATTTAAGTAAGATTTCCATTAATTTTATGCTTTTCTTCAATTTCATGATTTGTCTTCAATTTATGCTTTTAGCTTTAGCTCTTAGATTATTTGTTAGATCTTGTGAATCCTCCATGGAACCTAGGTGAGTGACACACCTTGATCATAGATTGAGTCCTTGATCGTTTTTATTTTGAGTATTTTATGCTTGTTCTTTAATTTTCATGCTTGTTCTTCATTTATGAATTTTGCCCTAGCTCATAGATCTCTTGTTAGATCTTGTAAATCGTCAATGGAATCTAGGTGAGTGACACATCTGGATCATAGATCAAGTCCTTGATCATTTTTATTTTGAGTATTTCATATTCTTTTATTTCATGCATAGTTTTTAGTTAAATCCTATATCTACTCTTTGTTTCTTGTTATTTTCCGAAAAGATTTAAATTTTCACACCAAATTTGCTTGCTGTTTCTATTGGTGATTTTGATTTTTGCTAATTTGTATTATTTAGATTTTTATGATCATGCTTTCATGGTTGTACTTTAGGTTGTTTTAGTTGTACTTGATGAAACATTGATTTTACTTGCATATTTTCATTCTTGCTTGCACTTTTAATTTCGGCACACGCTCGAGGAATCCTAAAGACTTGCATTTTATATTTCCTAGTTAGTTTATTTTCATAGTTTTTATTTTATTTCAATTTTCCTTCAATTTTCACAAGCTAAAAACCCATTGATTCTTACATTCAAATTGAATTCTGATAATACCAAGACAATGAAACCTTGATTTATTCATCACCACCTAAACTACTCTTTCAAAATGGCGCCGTTGCGACTCGACTTGGTTAAGGTTTTCGATTTTCTTGTAGTTTCTTTGTGTTTCTAGCTTTCTTTTGTATTTGACGTTTTTGTTAAGTATGCAAGGTACTTATGGCATTGGAGGCTACATTCCCAAAATGGGAGGGCATGGTGAAAACCATGTTAGGAAGGATGAGTTATAATGAATTTTGAAACATGGGAGGGCATGGTGCAAACCACGTTGCCAATGGTGGAATCGGCTAAGTCAACCCAAAATGAAAGAGCATGGTGCATACCATGTTGGGTCGAGCGGATTTATGGGTACGAATGGTTCGTATGGCAGTTACGGAGCCCCTAAACATCAAATTCCAAATATGTATAATGGAGGCTTTGTTAATCCAAATGGGATTGTTAGTGATCAAAATCCGAATTCCAATCCGTATGGAAGATGTGGTGCCCCCAATCACTTTCCGAATATGCACAATCCGACATCTGATACATATGGTGGTTATAATGCTCCCACTCAATGCACGAACATGTCAAATATAGGCTTGGTTAGCCCGAATGGGAATGTTGGTGGTCAATATCCAAATCCCGGCCTGTATGGCAGTTATGGCATTCGCAAGCATTGTCCAAACATGTATAATGATGGCTTTGGGAGTCCGAAAGGGAATGTGGGTGGCCAAATTCCGAATCACGGCTCGTATGGAGGTCCTCCGACTTACAATCACGCCCCGATTGGTGCCACCAATAATGCCCAAATCCCAATCCGTATGAGTTGTTTGGAGGTGAGAGCTCCATTTTCGCAAGCCCCCCCCCCCCCCCTCCCATCCGCACTATGAGAGATTTTAACAAACCCTTTTTGGGGGTGTTTACTTATCCCAAGCCAAAGTCTTCTCAAGCAATGTTTTATAGTGCTAATGAAGTGAGTGAAGTTTCTTCCTCTAGGGTTCTTGAGTTTCAAAAGCAACTAGCGGCTTTGGAGGCTAGAATTGCTAAGCTATCTACCCCGAGCCCGGCTCCTCATTGTGCATCATGTGGAATATTTGGTCACGATACCACGTCTTGTCCTTCATATCCCTCATTCAAGCCTTCTCCCTCCTTAGGAGAGGACTCGTTAGCTCATAGATTTTACTTATATCCACGCAAGCCTTCTCCATTAGTTCATAGATTTTTTGTATATCCACGCATGCCTTCTCCCTCCTTCTGCTTTATGTTGAGTAATTCTAACGGCATCTTCCAGTATTTCCTGCAACTGGTGAATTGGTGTAGGAATGCCGAGCTGAACTCTTTGAAATTGCTAATTGAGCGAGGTGGTAGCTGGCAGATCTAGAGATGAGCTGATTTAGTGAAGGTTGTGGGGGAAGACTCATCACATTACTGTGTCTGAGAATTTATGCAAGGTGGCTGCGTTCTCAAATCAACACAGGTGATCCCACAGATCTGTCGTCCCATTATATTCATAACCCAAGAACTGGTAAGAGGCTGGAAAGTTATCTATTATGATGTTTTCAGTGAATGGAGTGCTCTAACGTGTCTGCCCCACCACATTACCTGCCATTTCCTTTTTTACCTCTCTGAACTCCTTCTGTAAATTCTACATTTGGTCAGTAAGGTCTGGCGTGCTCCTGCTTGAAGTATCACTATCTGAACCAAAGGTGCTCTCCTCCTCTTCCCGAACAAGTTTTTTTTTGCCAAACCTTGGGTGTTTTGTCCATTTCTGCTTCTAATGGCTGGCCTCATTTGAGATGGGTCTGTGGGATTTTTTCCCATTTCTTGTCCACTGCCTCTGTCACCGCCTTACCTATGAGGCTGGATATTTGCTGCAAAAAGGAATCACCTACTGGCCTGCCACCTTCATCCGAGGGGTTTCAGTGTGGGGATATTCCAGGAGGGGGTTGTGGTCCATCTCCTCTGCACGTGATTGGTGGCACTACTACTTCTTGAGCCACCGTTGGTGTGGCGGAGCTCGGCGTGCCACCCAGCTCTGCCACCGAGTTCCGCCGAATCCCATCCGTTTTCGTCATTCCTCGCCTCACGCCTTAGCCCAATTCACCTTCCCACAGACGGTGCCAATTTGGTCCGCCTGAAAATTTTGATCAATGAAAAAGGACACGTTAAAAGGACCACTGGAGGAGTTCTTGTGGAGCCCTCTCCGAAGCATAAGTCAGCCTTGGAGATGAGTTGTAACACTCCGAAAGTTATTTCCATTTTAGTTGACTTAATAATTTGGGATTTGAATTTATTTATTTATTTAATTTACCTTTGCACAACTTAAAATATTTTAATTTCAAAACCTCTTAACTCCCATTTAACCAAAATGTTTTTTCTTCAAAAGAATTGTGATTAAACCTTTTCTTTCAAAAGAATTGTGATATAAACTTTAGGTGACTATAATCATATATTATTTTTCAATATTATTCTATTTATCTTATATCTACATTACATTCCAAGTGATTTTTATTTAATATATTTGAATGGATTTTTGAACTTAGATCATGTTGAGTCTTTTTCCATATATTTTAATCAAACATATTTTTAAATAAATAAATAATAATAATAATAATAATTCTCAAGCAATTATATAGATCAATTTTTGTTATTATTATCATAGCTCATGTAACAATTTTGGCCACAATTTAAAAAAAAAAAAGGGAGGTTCACCTTCTTTATTTTCAATTTCAAAATCATGATTTATAAAAAAAAATAGTCTTTTCGTTTCCACGTTATTATTTTATTTAGCCAAATACGAATGACTATTCTAATTCATTTGAAGTCCAAGATAATTAATGTGACTATTTTATTTTTCTTTTTATTTTAACGCAAAGGTGACGTTAAGCTATTTTCTTTAACTTCTCAAATAAGTCAAAAAATTAGTTACTTACACGTTTATCAAGTTCATATGCATCCATGTTTAATAAAAAAATTAAAAAAAAAAATTTAACAAATCCTTATATTAAATCAATTGTATAAAAATTCATCTCATCAATTTTCTCAATCTTTATAGTGAAACCAATCTCAATACATTTCACGTATTGTTTACCAAGAACGTATTTTGTCATTGGCCTCATCCAAAATTCCTATTCTCCAATACTTGTTTCCCCTATAATTCCTGCCAACAATTATTCTTCGTGAGCCACTTGAGATAATCTTTTATACCTATAAAATTATGTTCGACTCATGAGAAACGAGTTCTTTCGAACAAAACTCACCCCATAATCGTTATCCAAATGGGAACAAATTCATAATGAACAATCAACAACCAATGGGAATAGAAGCAAAGAAGGCAAAAGGAGAAGAAAGAGAGAAGGCTATCGAACTTCATCTAGAAGATAGAACTCAGTGTCGGGTCATTACAACTCCCAGATCTAGGAAACCCGTTCCATGTCAATCGCATGACATTAAATCCGACAACCATGATTCAATATCCGGTTTGTCAATCAAACTAGATCAAGTCATTTCATGCCTTCACCAATCATTTTCGATTCTTATAAGATTCAACTTGCAAAAAAGAACACTCATTATATTTATTGTATTTTATTTTGTTATTTTTGTTTGATACAATATGTGAACAGATATTTAAAAAATTTTAAAATTTTATTTTACACGTCCATTGATTTCGAGGACAAAAATATTTTAAGGTGAGTGGGATGTAACACCCCGAAAGTTATTTCCATTTTAATTGACTTAATAATTTGTGATTTGAATTTATTTATTTATTTAATTCACCTTTGCACAACTTAAAATATTTTAATTTCAAAACCTCTTAACTCCCATTTTTAACCAAAATCTTTTTTCTTCAAAAGAACTGTGATTAAACTTTTTCTTTCGAAAGAATTGTGATATAAACTTTAGGTGACTATAATCATATTTTATTTTCAATATTATTCTATTTATTTTATATCTACATTACATTCCAAGTGATTTTTATTTAATTTATTTGAATGGATTTTTGAACTTAGATCATGTTGAGTCTTTTTCCATATATTTTAATCAAACCTATTTTTAAATAGTCCAAATCCCCTTTTCAAAATCTAGGTTATTTTCTTTTATTTTCTTTATTGGGAACCTATTTTTAAATTGTCCAAATCCCCTTTTCAAAATCTAGATTATTTTCTTTTATTTTCTTTATTGGGCAAAAGATCATTAAGTTATTATTAAATTATGTTTCCCTTATCTTGGCCCAATGAGTTTTGCACATTACAAATTTAAAAGTCATTGTAGAGCCCAAATTCATACACAATTCTTTTACAATAATTCAATTCGTCCATATTCATCTTCTTGATCATTGTACATTCTCTTGTCCACATTCATTTAGCAAGTAGTATGCTTCTCTTTCCTTAATCACATCACAATAACCCCTCAAATCCAATATGAAGCAATATAACACATATTTCTTTATCTATGATTCAACAGAATATCTCTAATCACTCTTATACCTTTTTAGCCAATCTTATGCAAATCACATAACCCTAAAAAATTATCCCAGCACACACAACGACAGCAAACAAGTACAAAAATAGTTCTGGTGTTCCTAAAGTTTTTCAAACAGAAAGCCTTAACCATCGCCAACCCTTTCGAAACCCAATAGGCCGCCGATTTCTAATTGAATCCATTGAGAACCAAATCACGGCCAAAGCCCAACTGCCTGCCAAATCCCAGTCATCATCACGGCCAAAACCGACACCACCACCATACTCTACCGTTCGCCAATTTCCAGTCACCAACCATTTGCCGTGATTTCGAGGTATTTTTTAAAAAATATATATTTTTAAACATTAAAGTCCATATTATATTATATTATATTATATTTCACTATTGTAAAAGTGGGTCGTTGGAGAGTGATTTAAGCTCGAGATAATTCTACCTTAAACTATCCATTTAAAATTGATTGAAATTGTATTATTTATTTTTTTACTACTATATCCGCTGCGTTACTCAATGTTTTATAAAGTTCTCTATTTTCTTTTAATTTTTACAATTCGGTATTTACGTAACGCCAAATCTACTTTGTTTTATTTTAAACTACAAAATATACTTTTGTTTTATCGAAATCGGGGCGTTACAGAGTGGTATCAGAGCGAGCTCGTTTCCGTAGACTCGTTCGTTTATGTTTTGCAAGATTTAAAATAAATAAATAAATAGTACTATTACCATCCGCCTTCGTCATATCTCGCCGGTTTCCCCCAGGTATACACAATTCATTACATTACCTCATTTCATCTATTGACGACTTCATTATACATTTTTCACAAATTCATATCTTTAAAAATTTAGTGCACTGTTTGTTTGACTTCTACAAGTGATGCATTATGTTTATAAAGTGCACAATTGATAATCCCATTTAATGTGGATCATGAACCATTATCACCAAAATTCCAGTTCCATGTGAAGTTACATTACAAGATCCAAGATTCATATAAAGGGCATTATTTCAAAATTCATATTTTTATGTTAAAGGTACACTATTTTAAAAATTCATATTTTTATGCCATGGGTGCATAACTTCCAAATCCACATTTGCATGTCATAATCACACAAGAATTTCTTCACATGAATTATATTCACAAGTCATGCAAGGTTTTATTTCGAGAATGAAATATTTCAAAAGGTGAGTGATTTATAACACTCGTGACTTTCCATCTCTTTATACCTTGGTTTTAGGTGTTGAATTTCTTTAAACTTTTATTTTACTACGCCAAACACCTTTTGAGAACTCATATTATATTTTAAATATAACCAAGGTCTTTTGAAAATAATAATAATAGTAATAATAATAATAATAATAATAATAATAATAATAATAGTAATAATAATTCTCAAGCAATTATATAGATCAATTTTTGTTATTATTATAATAGCTCATGAGACAATTTTGGCCACGATTTAAAAAAGAAAAGGGAGGCTCACCTTCTTTATTTTCAATTTCAAAATCATGATTTATAAAAAAAAATAGTCTTTTCGTTTCCACGTTATTATTTTATTTAGCCAAATACGAATGACTATTTCAGTTCATTTGAAGTGCAAGATAATTAATGTGACTATTTTATTTTTCTTTTTATTTTAACGCAAAGGTGACGTTAAGCTATTTTCTATAACTTTTCAAATAAGTCAAAAAAACTAGTTCATTGCACATTTATCAAGTTCATATGCATCCATGTTTAAAAAAAAAATTAACATATCCTTATATTAAATCAATTGTATCACAATTCATCTCATCAATTCTTCAATCTTAATAGTGAAACCTATCTCAATACATTTCACTTATTATTTACCAAGAACGTATTTTGTCGTTGGCCTCATCCACAATTCATATTCTCCAATACTTATTTTCCCTATAATTCCTTCCAACAATTATTTTTTGTGAGCCACTTCAGATAATCTTTTTATACCTATAAAATTATGTTCGACTCATGAGAAACGAGTTCTTTCGACCAAAACTCACCCCATAATCGTTATCCAAATGGGAACAAATTCATAATGAACAATCAACAACCAATGGGAATGGAAGCAAAGAAGGCAAAAGGAGAAGAAAGAGAGAAGGCTATCGAACTTCATCTAGAAGATAGAACTCAGTGTCGGGCCATTACAACTCCCAGATCTAGGAAACCCATTCCATGTCAATCGCATGACATTAAACCCGACAACCATGATTCAAAATCCGATTTGTCAATCAAACTAGATCAAGTAATTTAATGCCTGCACCAATCATTTCCGATTCTTATAAGATTCAACTTGCGAAAAAGAACACTCATTATATTTATTGTATTTTATTTTATTATTTTTCTTTGATACAATATGTGAACAGATTTTTAAAATAAAATTTTTAAAATTTTATTTTACACGTCCATTGATTTTCGAGGACGAAAATATTTTAAGGTGTGTGGGATGTAACACCCCAGAAGTTATTTCCATTTTAGTTGACTTAATAATTTGTGATTTGAAATTATTTATTTATTTAATTCACCTTGGCACAACTTAAAATATTTTAATTTCAAAACCTCTTAACTCCCATTTAACCAAAATCTGTTTTCTTCAAAAGAATTGTGATTAAACCTTTTCTTTCAAAAGAATTGTGATATAAACTTTAGGTGACTATCATCATATTTTATTTTTCAATATAATTCTATTTATCTTATATTTACATTACATTCCAAGTGATTTTTATTTAATATATTTGAATGGATTTTTGAACTTAGACCATGTTGAGTCTTTTTCCATATATTTTAATCAAACCTATTTTTAAATAGTCCAAAAATCCTTTTCAAAATCTAGATTATTCTCTTTTATTTTCTTTATTGGGAACCTATTTTTAAATAGTCCAAATCCCCTTTTCAAAATCTGGATTATTTTATTTTATTTTATTTATTGGGCCAAAGATCATTAAGTTATTGTTAAATTATTTTTCCCTTATCTTGGTCAATGAGTTTTGCACATTAAAGATTTAAAAGTCATTGTAGAGCCCAAATTCATACACAATTCTTTTACAACAATTCAATTCGTCCATATTCATATTTTTGATCATTGTACATTCTCTTGTCCACATTCATTTAGCAAGTAGTATGCTTATCTTTCCTTAATCACATCACAATAACCCCTCAAATCACTCCCCTAATATCAAGCAATATAACACACGTTTCTTTATCTATGATTCTATAGAATATCTCTAATCACTCTTATACCTTTTTAGCCAATCTTATGCAAATCAAATAACCCGTAAAAATTATCCTTACACACACACAGCAAACAAGTACAAAAATAGTTCTGGTGTTCCTAAAGTTTTTCAAACAGAAAGACTTCACCATCGCCAACCCTTTCGAAACCCAATAGGCCGCCGATTTCTAATTTTATCCGTTGCGAACCAAATCACGGCCAAAGCCCGACTGCCTGCCAAATCCCAGTCATCATCACGGCGAAAACCGACACCACCCCCATACTCGACCGGCCGCTGATTTCCAGTTACCAATCGTTTGCTGTTGTCAGAGCCGCTGCCGTAAAACTAAGTCGCACCGACCGACGCCAGAAACTCCACAGCCATAACCCAAACCGCCAAGAGGATGCCCCAGTACCACAATCGAACCATGCCCCTTCCCGCTGGTTTTAGCAGCCTATTAGCCACGGTTGCGCCCCATCACGCCGACCACAGTCAGTCCAGGACCGCACCCGCCATGACGTCAAATCCCAGAGCCCCGCCACGGTCATCCTTGAATTGTCGAATCAGCCACGACCTGATCGCCTCCGATTCAGTCACCATCTCCACCATGAAGCCAACCGCCCAATAGCCGAAAGTTCACCGTGGGTCGCCACCTTCAGACAGCCCCAACACTGATGCTCCCACACACACCATTGAATCGAGTCGCCATGTCGACGCCGGAGAAGGTTAATTTTATATTTTAAAACTAAATAAATTTTAAATAATATTTATTTCAATAAACTATAAACTCTTTTTTTTCTTCAGAATTATCGTTAACTTTAATTTACTTTTTAGTTCTTAAAGTACAAGAATATGAAATTAATGTAAATTTATTTTATCAAATTATAAATAAAGCTAGATGTTTAAACTTTTATTTCTAAAATCTACGTCACTACTTTGTATGCCATCGGTGTTAAAAAAATACTTGCTCAATATTATTTTAAAGGTTTAATTTTGTCGACGAGTCGAAGGAGAGGAGTTTTGTATCACCTGCACCCCTGTCGTCGTCGTCGATCGCCAAAGCCGATGATGTGGAGGATCCGAAGAAGGGGAAGAGGATATTCTTGTCGCCAAATTACTGCCGTCACTGTGTGATGACATCACTAGAGAATCGCCCAACCGCCAAGAACCGGAGCCACCTTCCTCGGGAAGGAGGAGATGAATTTTCGGCCGATTGCTCACCGTCAAGACGCCATTGTCTCCTCAAGGCCTACGCAAACCTCGGCTCACCATTGCTAGGAGTCGCACGATTGCAGCCGCCGCCATTTTGGCTGGACTGTCTCTGTGTGACGTTGTCATCTGAAGTTCACCGCCCAATCGCCGTTGTTGGAGCCGCCGTTGAGGAACAAGAGAGAAAATGGTCAATTGCTTGTTTTGGAGAAGAAAATCAGCCACGCCTGGGGTAAGGCGTTGCTTTCTAACGCTGCAGAAAATTGCCAGAAACTGCCGCTTGTGGCTACTATGGGTTGCTGCCGCCGACGATTGAAGGAGGAGCCGTCGCTAAACTGATTTCTGGAGAGGAAGGGGAAAGGGGACAGACGGGATAGGGCTGGGTTCTGCATTTTATACCAGCAAGTTTCCAAAAATTACCAATTGACCCCATTATCTTTTACCATTTTTCAATTTAGCCCTAAATTTGTCAAGAACCCCAATTTATCCTACAGTTTACCCAAAACTCCAGATTCAGCCCCTCAAACTTATGAAATCTCAATTCAGCCATTTTGTCCAACCATTGAAAGGTAATTAAATATCTACACTTTAATTTTATTTTATTCCGCCAGTTAACCCTTAATTTCCGAATTGATGATGATGGTTGTCAATTAAATTCAAATTCATTTTATTCCAATTATTTTTTTACTACAACTATCCAAGTTCAAATATACAAAGTCATGTTCGAATGTTTTTATGTAGGCAAGAATCGAAGATTTCTAAGCATCAATTCATGACATTCATCATAATCCATTACATTCAAATTACGAGGTAGGGACCACCGACTTGTCTATGTTAAATTTTACATGCTCAAATCTATGTGCTATGTGTATCATGAAATTCGATGTTTATAAAATTTAATATAGACGTAGATCTAAAGTTGTCTGTGACCAAAGGTTGTCATCAGGTTTATCCCGGCGTGCTATAATCAATGACTAAAACCAGGGGCCTTATGTGACTATGACCTAAAGTGTCATCGGAGAAACTCGCCGCGTTTTAGCTGCAATCAACTAATTTTCGACGTTAAAATTACGAATTCTAAGGTTAAAGGTTCTATTTCTGAGTTGCATAATTTTGCATGAGATATGTCGGTCTATCTACTGAGCTAGTGGAAAGATAAACCTATCATTAACAATTTCAGGTTGAGGAGACCGAACAACGAGTGACGTTGGAGGTGGATGATTCACTAAGTATAATTTCAATAATTTGAATTATGTCGATTTGACTTCTAGTTCGACATTTTTGGTTCGAATTATACTTAGTTCTCTTTATCATTGTCTGCGTTTTATTTCAAAAGAGTATATATCAAAGTAGCGTAGCGAAAGCGTGGGCGACAATTTATAAATGTTGATATCCTTACTTGTATTTTTAAGTGATATGAGTTTATACTTTGGATATCTCTATTTATATCCTACTTTTGGGTTATTTATTTATTTTTGAAATGAGGCCTAAAAGTTTCATTTTAAAAAGGGGGCCTAAAAGTTATGATTTTGAGGTGTTTTTTTTTAAATATATATTTTTAAACATCAAACTCCATATTATATTATATTATATTTCACAATTTTAAAAGTGGGTCGTTGCAGAGTGATTTAAGCTCGAGACGATTCTACCTTAAACTATCCATTTAAAATTGATTGAAATTGTATTATTTATTTTTTTTACTACTATATCCGCTGCGTAACTCAATGTTTTATAAAGTTCTCTATTTCCTTTTAATTTTAACAATTCGATATTTATGTAACCCCAAATCTACTTTGTTTTATTTGAAAATACAAAATATACTTTTGTATAATCGAAATCAGGGCGTTACATGAGTAATTATAGATAGCACTAAAATGAGTAAATAAAGTGGTACCTCTTTTACCCATCTAATTGGGGTATTTAACCTTGGATTTGTTGGGGCATCTTCGGGATCTCGGAGAATTTCCCACGAATCTCGGGCCATCATTCAGATAATCTAGACCACTCAGCTCTCTTTAGACGACCAGATCTTGATAAATCTAAATTGCCCTCATTGCCTTTCCCGATCAGGACAGAACCCTCTTCTGAACTTAAGCTCCAGCCTCCAAGAAACTAGCACAGTTCAGATCGGCCAAATTTAGGCCGTATCTCTCGAGTGATCGCAGCCAGTCCTTATGAAGACCTTTCTTATGACTTGTTAGGTCAGCTTTACGACCTACCAGGTCGGTACTTCCTTGTCCTGATGTCATCAGATCGCCAATAAGCACGATACCCATGCGACCTAGATCCATTAGGTCGCTCCTTTCTAACAATTCTAGGCCTCCTAGGGACTCTTGGGTCTCCTAGCCATTTCTTACCTCAGCTCCCCCTTCCATCACGACACATCTCTTTCTCATCTCATATTCAATGAGATGATTTGATACATGGAACTCTCTATTGTTTGGCTCGACCCTTTCTCACGCACCCAGCACCTCATATGGTCAGGCCCTTCCAAGGATGATCATGATATTAGCCTCGTGCAGCTAGGGCTTGGCTCGACTATATTCAGGTCATATCACCAAGTATATTCTTGGGATACAATACTTCTCATAAATATTATAAAGTTCTCCTTTCTACAAACAAAATCTTCATTACAAGACACATCCTTTAAGGAAGTTATCTTCCCTTACACCTCAAAAAATTCCACCATCCCACCTCATCCTCCAAACATCCATGTATCTTCTCCACCTATAATTATTATTCCCTAATATTCCACTCTACCTATGTCCAAACATCCCACTCTGACACATCCATAAGTACCTTTCCCACAACTTCTAACACTTCTCCTCACAATCATATTAGCACCCCTGCATCTCCGAATTCATCAGGTCGCTCGAGCTAAGTGGCTTCTTCCCATACCCCCCCCTTCCCTCTCATGATATTGCTGGTCATCTACGTATTGATGATGCTTATATTCATGATCATGATCTACCTGTTATTACTGGTGCTACTGATATTTTATCTACTTTAGGTGATCATAATTTTCATCGCATGACTACAAGATTCAAGAAAAGTTCCCTCAAGCCCAAGGTCTTCTCCACTACCACCTATGCTCTTTGTTGACCTTGGGCTCACACCAAAGCTTTTTATATTCTTGTCTGGAACTAGCTATGAAGAAGGAATTTGATGCTCTTAATCAGACTTGGGAAGTTTGTTTACCTCCTCAACTAACAGGTTATCACATGCAGGTAGGTGTATAAGGATAAAAGAAATTCAGATGGCACTATTTCAAGATGAAAGGCCATATTGGTTAAAAAGGGTTACACCCAAGAACCTGGTTTGGATTATACAGAGACCTAAAACCCTATTTTGAAACCTTGTACCATCAGACTTTTATGTCTATTGTAGTTACCAAATCTTGGAGGATCAGAAAATTGGATGTTGATAATGCCTTTTTGAGTGGAGATATTGATATAGAGTTGCACATGCTCTTTCCACTGGGTTTTGAACATTTTACAACTCCTGAAGTGGCTTGCAAAATCAAAAGTCCCTTTATGGTCTTAAGCAAGCTTCAATAGCCTGGTCTAACAAACTTGGCCAAATTTTTATTTCACTTGGATTTACTGTCTTAAAAGTTGATCCTTCCTTATAATTAAAAAATCACAACCACACAATTTAACCTGCTCCTTTGCTTATGTAGATGACCTTATCATTACAAAGGATGACTCTTAGCCATTGATGACCTCATCAAGGAACTTGTCACCATGAATTAATTCCTTGGAATTGAATTTCTACCTCATTGTTCTGGATTACTCACTAGCTAACACACATATGTTGTTGACATTCTAAAATGAGCTTGCATGACTGGAGCTAAACCTGTTTCTACACCAATGATCACTCATTCTCACTTATCCAAATTCAGTGGCACTCCTATGGCCAATCTGAAGTTGTATCGATAGATTGTAAGAGCTCTCTAATATGCCACGATCACTGGGCTAGATATTAGCTACAATGTAAACAAGGTCAGTTAGTTTATGTAATCTTCTTCATTTGATCATTAGAAAACCGTCAAGCGCATTCTTCGATATTTGGTCAGCACTGCCGATTTTGGCTTGAATTTTACCTGTAGCAAATCATTACCTCTCACTTCCTTTGTTTATTCAGACTGGGCTTTTGATATTGATGATAACCTAAGGAATTTGTGTTTATCTTGGTGCTAACCTCGTTGCTTGGAGCTCTAAGAAGCAGGGAAAAGTCTCTTGTTAAAGCACTGGTGTAGAATACAGAAGCCTTGAAAATGTGGCTTATGATGTCATTTGGTTGAGATCTTTACTCCAGGAGCTTAAGCTACCTCTTCCCACTACACCTATTATTTAGGTTGACAATCATGGGGCTACAGCCCTACCAAATAATCCCGTACATCACTCAAGAACCAAAACTTGGATCTCGATATTCACTTTATACACGAGAAGATTCAAAATAAATAGCTTGTAGTTCGTCATGTTCCCACTCTTGATCATGTAGTAGACAACCATACCAAACCACTATTGGGATAATTCATATAGAGACTTCTTCAGAAACTCTCAATTTCTCCTTCATCCTCAATCGACTTGAGGGGAAATAATAGATATGGCACACTGAGACCGCCGAAGCAGCAAGCTGATAACATGAGGTTGCAGGAGATCACTACAAGAATCGCTATGAGCCCGCCGAAGTAGCAAGCTGGCAGGATGAAGTTACATGACCTGATCATAGGACAGGTCACCATAAGCATGCCAAAGGAGTGATATGGCATGAGCTCGCGCATATGCTCAGTATAGGAAAAATGCAACCACTACTGCAAAACAGGGTTTTAAAGGCGATTTTTATTTAGTTTTAACGGCGATTTTCGAACCTCCGTTATATCGACCGCCGTAAATTTTTACGGCAGTTCTTCAAAAATGCCATGAAAAAGTGGGACTTAATGGGGGTTCTGGAAGACATTTAACGGCGGTTTTGGAACCGTCGTAGAATACAGCGTTTTTACGCCAGTTTTGAAACCGCCGTAGAATGCAGCATTTTTACGGTGGTTCTTGAAAAATACCTTTTAGAAAGTCTGTTTTCTAGAACGAACATTTTACATCGGTTCTTGAAAAGTACTTTCTAGAAAGTAGTAAAAAAATTTTTAAAAAAATGAAAACACATCTATATATAATTGTTCATATGGTAAAATTAAAAATTCATATTAGTACTAGCATTTAGCACAATAATAAAGGGCTTTTAAAAAGTATATGATTCATAAGAAAAAAGAAAGAAAAAAAACATATGGTTATTACATGATTACAAAACTTGTAATTCAAACTCATCTGACTTGCCTTGAACTGCACAATTAATCAACAAGAGTTCAAAATCTTTTATCATAAATATTATTCTCCAAATTTGACCTACATTATAGTATCTACAATATGAAAAAAAATCAAGAAACATTTTTTCCTTCATCTTTTCCACTCTTCCGCACGACAACAAATGAACTAGATATATATAATTTTGAAACATCTATAGACCTCTCATCATCATCCCTTATTGCGATAATCGCCAACGCCACCCTTATCATGCTCACCCTCAAGAACCCAACTCGTGAGGTCTAACCCGTTATTCACGCCCGTTCAGCCCGTCAGAAGCTCAAGAAGTATTACGCCGTACTCGCTTATGCATAGGTCCATGTTGTTTAGTCAAATGTTAAGAGGACTTAAGCCCTCTATGCGGGATTTTGTCGTACATGAAGACTAATGCGAATAACACTGAAGGAAAACACTAATATATAAATTATATAAATTACCCTGCATCAACACTGAAGAACCAGGTGAGCCAAGGATTAACAAAAGCATCCAAAGCATGCACCCAAATTTAACATACTGGCTCTTTTCTTCTACTTTACAACAACTCAAAAGGTTAATATATATAAATAAATTGTATATATCAAATTTAAAATAAATTACTCTCAAGGATCTTAGTTACCTCCTACCATGGGGAGATGAGATAGAAGCAATAAAAGCACACCATGGTTCCTAATAAAGCAAAAAAGCTTCCAATGTACTCAGTAAAGTAGGAACCGAGGGTTGAACTTGCCGATACACAAAGTAGTGAGAAGTAGAACTGTATAATCATAAGTTATTAATCGACTGATTAAGTTGTTAATCAATTGTAGCATGCATCATTTTGAATAATAATATAGCAATGAAATTACACAACACATTAAATTCGGCACAGGTGAACAATCTTTGCTCCTTTAATTACCAATAGCAATGAGATTTCAAGAAGAGTAACTCATGAACGTGAAAATCTAAAAAGAAGTAAGATAAATAAAATCCAACAAGAAGCATGTTGAAAAGGATAGATTCCAGCATTTATATACAATCTAAGAATACATTCGCTATATACAGTAAACAACAAGCCATTAAAACAAAAGCTTAATTTAATTAATAATAATAATAATGCATCATCCAAGAGTACCTCCTTTAAGGGCTTGAAGATGAAGAAGCTTCCTTTCTCGGTTCTCTCAAGTGCCTTCATTTTTTTCTTTTTCATTTTTTGGCAGTAGGGCATATCCATTTTATCTACATCATAAAATTGAAAATTAAAAGACTAAGAATGAAAATTATCATTATTATAACTTTTTATCATTTTCAGTATAATGCTTATTATCTAGCTCACCTGATTATATTTACTTCACTCTTTATATATACACCACTCCGCTTGGTTTATTCTTATCACTGAAAATAAACAAAAAAAAAAAAAAACTTTCTTACCTTCATTTTTTTTTCCCTCCTTGCTGGTGTCCATCTCTTGAAAGTTGACGTAGATGGAGACAAAGAAAAGTAGGCAATGGCGGCGGCTGTGGTCTCGTTGATGATGCGCATTACGTTGAGATCGGCGATCACTCTAGCATCCTTTGTGGCCTGACGTTGAGAGTCATTGAAGTACACCAGGACTGTCACCACGGCGTTCTTTATTGTGGATCCGAGGAATGCTTAGGCAATTTCACGCATCTTGACGAGGACCATCGAAGAAATCTCCTCTGCCGAGAACTATTTGTCCTCCCCTTTGTACGAGACAACGATCATGGGCTTGTCGTTTTCGATCCACTTGAAATGAATAATTCACATCTGTCCGAGATAAAATTAGTTCACAATTTACCAACTCATTCTATTTTAAACACAACATTGGGCAAGAAGAAAAAAAATAATTGTTACTGTTAATTGCAAAGAAAAATCTCAATTCAATTCATGAATCGAAAAATTGAAAATCAGACAACCTGTCGGACTTCGCCTTTCACTGTCGCGTAAAACATTGCTGTTACCCTAAATGAAACCCCCAAATTTCCCATTATGAAGATATATTCATGTTCTGAGGTAAACATAGAAATCAACTTGCACCAGATCTCAATTATTCAAGAGCAGGGAAAATAATACTACAATAATATGCATATTCTTGCATATGATCTCAAGAAACTGAACAACAAGCTTCAAGAGCCACCACCATCATTTAATTGCATATGTTTGATAGACAATTGTTAAGCACTATAAATAAATAACAAATAAATAAACCCTAATTTAATTACAACAAAAATAAATAAAATAAAGATAAAATCTATTAAATAATTTCAAACCCAAATAAAAAATATATATATATGAAACACATACCTTGCGACGGTGGAGGAGGACGGCAGTGGCGAGGTTGGAGACAGTCTGCCAGAGGACGGGCGCGGCGAGCGGCAGCGCAGTGACTTTAGGCAGCGGTGGAGGCTGAGGCTGGACTACCAAAGAATAATCGTCGTCGTACCTTAGAATTTTCAGTGATACTGAATAGCAAAGCTTCAAAAATTCAACAATGGCGTAGAGGCGGTGGGAGGGATGGCCGCGTGTAGCCCGTTCGAGTGATGGACATAAGGTGTTTAATGAGATGTTTTTTTATTTCTAGAAAATGGAGGAATAAAAGGGAGAGTTTTAATTTTGTTACTGTGTTATGATTTTAGGGAATAAAACAGGAAATAAAAAAAACTATGATGTGGCGAATGCAGATCGGATGAGATACGGATCAACGGTCGAAACAAGTTGCTTGAGTTGGACACGGATCGGTGACATGGCATTGGCAGACTACTTTGTACGGCGGTTCAAATAGAACCGCCATTAAATGTCATCAGATTCACGGCGGTTCTAATGGAACCGACGTTAAATCCAGCGAACTAATTAACCTGTGAACTAATTAACGTCGATTCTTTAGAAACCGCCGTGAATACCTGTTAATTCACGGCGGTTCTCAAATAACTCGCGTAGAATGTGCGAGTTTTTACGGCGGTTTTGTTAAAACCGCCGTTAAAATCAGTTGATATCCAATTTTAACGTCGGTTTTAAGGAAACCGCCGTAAAATAACCTTTTTAACGGCGGTTTTGGCCACAACCGCCATTAAAAGTATTTTTAAGGCGGTTTTCAGTGAACCGCCTTTAATTAACAGCCTTAGAAAGCTGTTTCTGTAGTAGTGAACCTGTCAACATGAGTTCGACACAGGTACATGGTAAACAGCAGCACCTGATCACAACTCACTACAAGTTCTACAAGACAATATTTTCAGCTAGTTTACCTTTTGTACTACCTATCTGTACTACCTAATAGAGCCGTTGTATGACAGTTTTAGGATCCAAGGCCACTAAAGTTTGAAGATTGTTCTTTTAGGAACTATATATATATGAATTACACAACATTGTAAATTATCAAATTTCAAATACGAGATAAGATTTCCATATTTATCTTCTTTATATCTTCACCATTTTTTTTATAATGTACGATTAAAAATTAGGATTCCAACTCGCCCATCTTTTAAAATTATTATCCTACTCCTTAACTAATTAACAAAATAAGGGGAAAAAAAGAAAAAAAAAATTGTTGCCTTTGATATTGTAGTAAGCACTTGATGTATGCATATGGGATGAGAATCAAAGAATTTCTACAAGTTTATTAAATTATTGAAGTTCTCGTAATCCTTATTTAGCTTAGTGGTTGAATATTTGAGTCGTCCAATCGTATTTTCGTGTCAATGTCGAATTGTAACAATTTGTAATTTGATTGTAGTGTTTGTAAAAGAATTACCGGTCTAGAATTCAAAGTTTATAATTTATATAAACACGTGTATTTTGAGGTGACGATATATAATAAGAAGTGGAAAATTAAAAAAATATAAGGTTTAAAGTTTTGAATATAAGAAATTATACTCATATAGTCGAGCCAATGGGGCAATAGATCTTCACTATCAAAACCTCTATTTAATGAGTACAAAGAGTTGTAATCTTCTAACGAGTATATAAGATCTAAATCAGTATGGGGTCTTCATTAAACTAAGAATCACAATCACAAGATTAGATCTTAACAAAAACAAAAGATGGAAGAAAATAATTCGAACAACATGTTATCGTAGATGTGAATAGAGTGATCTCAAGCTCACTATATTTTTACAAATGTTTGAGGATCGGTCGTAAGAGAACTGTAACGATAGTAGGGCGGTGAGGTGACTCAAGTCAAATCTCACGAGGGAGACTAATCAGAAGTTGTTTTTGTGTTTGATTCATGAACGAGAAAATAAAGAAAAGGCTACACTAAACACACAATCAATATTTAGGTTTTGAGTTTCTAGTAACTAAAACTTTAATTTAAATGACGAGAAATGAAGTCAAAATTTTTGAAAAGATTAATAAAACGAGGGTCTAGGGTTCTAAACTTGTCTCCACGATCAATTGAAAAATTAACGAACACTTAATTTACAAATCAGAGTTGTAAATCTCAATTCTTAATTAAGCACCCGATAATTACCAATTGATAGTACATAACTCATCTAGACCCTAGAACCATAAATTCTAACCTAAAATCATAAAGAAATGCATTAACATAAACTAAGAGCAAGCATGAACATAATTAAACCAAATAGGAAATACATAAAGAAAGCGAGTAAAATCATTAACTCATAATTAAAAGCACAAATAAATTAACACAAAACATGGAGGGAAAAGAGAATTTAAAGTGCAACTAAAAAGTCAAATAAATTACAGTAAAGCTTGAACATATATCCTAGAAAGAATCTAGACTACGATAAAAAACAAATGCATGAAAATGACTAACTTAGCGAAACCTATCTACCTTTTACTACCAACTACCTAAAGCATGCCAAAAGAGGTAAAAAGCTTGAAAACAAGAAAGGAGACAACAATGGAGGAAAATGCAAAGTTCATGAACAATAAAGGCAAGCTAATACATCTAAACTACAATCTAAACATAAGTGAACCAAATACTACACATCCATAGAAACTAAGAAGAAAATGCAAGAGAATAACAATTACAAATTACCCAAATAGAAAAGTTCTTCAAATCTTGAAATCCCAAAGAGCAATTATTTTATCAAGTAAAAAAAGAATCATCATACCACAAACTGAGTTAAAGTAGGAGCTAAACTAAGATGCTACAAGCTACAATAAGCTAAATAGGGTTCTAAGGTTGATTTATACTTGAAGGAACAAAAGGATGAAAATAAGAGGATAAGGTATAAGCATGGTCTCTCAAACCCTATGGAGTTCAAATGCCTCCTCAAATGTAACTGGGTATTGAGTTTAAATAGGGGAAAGTGGTAAAATTGTAATTTTTCCAAAAATGGCTAAAAATGGCCTTCCATCGATGAACCATCGATTGATAGTGTGTCTACTATCAATGATGTGTTGATCAATGTAAGTCGTCGATGCTGGAAAAATGGTCGTGTGTCAATGATGCGTCGATCGACGATGGCGTGAGAATCTTGGCCAGTTGGTCGACTCTGCGCGGTCAATGCAGTCGGGAGCGGCGCATCGATTGGTTGTCAATTGGGCATCAACAAAGGCTATGATTCACGGGCTTGGGTCGTCTCTTCGTCAAATCGAGCCAGTTGTGATCCTCAGGAACTTGCTTGGTCTCTCTTCACTATCCTAAAACTAAGAAAATCAAAATAACATAAAAATCTACAAAAATACCAAAAGAAATTACTAAAAATTCTAAAAAGCCAATAAAATATATGAAAATTGCAAAAGAAAGAAAATGAGACAAAACATAACTCAAACTCGACTAAATCACGCAAAAGAAGACATAAATCTATACAATGAAAAAAAACACAAATATGTACGAATCATCTCCCCCACACTTAACTTTTTGCTTGTCGTTAAGCAAAATCAAGTCTATAGATAAGAAAAATCTAACCCCTGGATGGCCCTAAAATTAATGCGCACAAATGAATAGAGAAATAATGCATTTCGTCACTTGAAACCCAAAACAAAGAACTTCTACAAAATTTTGAGATAAGAGAGTTAGACCCTAATTTGGACAACTAGTACGATGAGTTACCTTTCATGCAAGTCTCTCGTCCATGCACCGACCAAGATCTATCCACGCTCAAAACCACTAAATTGCCATCCTTATAGACCCTTCATCTATGCACCTCTTTACATAAATTTCTACAAAGTAAAAGCGAAAATGCGTATACAGGGGATGCACGACTTATTATATACATAACACTTATACAAGGATTTCTCTTTTTGTACTTTTTTTTATTTTCCTTTCTTTTTTCTAGTTCCCAATTAATGAGGTACTAACAAGAACATATTTACAATACAATCAAAAATGGATGTCTTTTCGACTCTGGAACTCGTTGCTAAATGCAACTTATAATTTTCTCTATTAGGCACGAGGAGTGGAGTTTGACATCTCCAAAAATAAAAAGAAAAATTACAAATAATCCTATAGAGGGTGACCAAGAAAAAGGCTAGTGAAAATTATTCAGTTTTCATGAAGAAATTGCATGGATAACACGAGGCTAATGCACTTACATAGGATTCCTACACTTCATGCCCCAAATTTATAATAGTGTCAAAAGAAGATCTAAACAACCAATCCAAAATAATAAAACCGCCTCACTTCGCCAAGGTTCCAATCAAGATCCACACATCATGAATCAAATCATATCCACAATCAAGCATATGAATTATATTACTAAATAAATACAAAATCCCCCACACTTAAATCAAATGCCCACATTGCACATAAACAAAATAAAATGCGGTAAAAGTTAAGGGAGGGAGATATGTTCTTCTAACCGTGCTCATGATGATGATTCGTGTGTGAAGCAAAATCCACGGGGCAGTCGAGACAAGAGGGAGAAACAAAAAAAGGACAAGTGGGTAAAAACAAACACAAATGACACAATAAGACACTAACGTAAAAGGAAAATATCAAAATGTACAAAAGAAATATATATTTGTGATTTTTGAAAATTTTCTAATTTTTTTTATAATAAAACGAAAATAGGAGACTAAAAGACTCTAGCATAATTAAAAAAAATAAGAATGTACAAAAGAAAATATATTCGTAATTGTTGATATTTTCTAATTTTTATGGGTTTTGAATAATTTTCAAATTTCTTTGTAATTTTTATTTGGAAACAAGGTAAAAATGAGGAAGAAAATATTTGTGAAAAATTGGAAATGTAAAGTTTTTTGGATTTTTGTACTCGTTTTTAATTTTTATTTTTTTTGGGGCCGGGCCGGGCCATTCTGCTGGGCCCGTCGATCGACGGGCTGTCGAAAGTGTGGACAAGCTGTTTGTGTCGATTGCCCATTGATCGACATATAACCGACGGAGGCCTAGCGTTATTGACGGATAATGGACAGGCCATTGTCGCGCATCTTATGTTGATCGATGGGTGATCGACAACGCCTTGTATTCGATTCTTTTTTCACCGTTTCTCAACCAAAATGTCTGATTCTTCAAAACGAATGCTCCGTGCATGCAAAATGGAACTCCGAACCTCAACCAATTTTTCAAAAACATCAAAAAAAAAGAGAGAAGCAAAAGGCAAGATGTTGGGTTCCCTCCTAAGAAGCTCTTGTTCAACGTCTAAAGCTCGACGGCCCATATGAGTGATGCTATCTGGGATTCAAGAGAAGGTGATGGTTGTGCCCCGCCTTCGTGTATTCCAAAAGAAAGTGGGGTACGAAGGCAGGCAAAGCAAACAAATATGAATATGGGAGAAACAAAAGCTTTAACTTGCTTCGGCGGTCGAAAAAGCGAATAGTCAATCACCGAGAAAAGGTTGTCACATCGAGCAGATAAAGTACGGAGCTCGAAAATAAGAGGATAAAATGTACTTTGAGCAAAAGAATTCATCACCGGGCCACTCAATCACCTTGATCAATTTTGTTATAAAGTGCTCATGCTTCGTGATATGAAAAGGAAAAACACAAGGAAAGATATGGTTCTCAACGGTCTTCGAAGGCCAGAAACTAGTGTAGTTGATAACTAAGAAGAGATCAAAATTCAATGATAGTGTGAAGCAAGGTTTAGTCACTGGAATAACTAAAAATTTTTTCGAACAAGATGAATGGTCATTGACCAACCCAAGTTCCTTTGTTTCCTAGATCACCAATTAACGCTCTCAAAAGCATGTAATGCAATATCCGGGCATAGGGAATGGGGATCAGACTCCTTCCCGACTAACTCTTCCACCACCTCAATCTCTACATTCAATATGGTATCGGGTGGTGTCAAAAGAGACTCAATAATATCCATCGACCCCACAATCAAAAACCGACTCTTCAACCTCTCCACATAGGGAATTTAAGCTCAAATGTCCCAAACCCACCAAGATCTCCAAAGGCATCACCTCTTTGCACTTGTCTACTAACATGTCTTCATCGAATGACAAAGGGGGATACTCATGGTCTTCCAAAACCACGGGGCCCATCAACCCATTCCAATCCTCAATAAGAGTCAACAAGATCACTCACCATCGGAACCTCCATTGGTATCACCCCCATACTTTGATCCTCAACATAATTAAATCGAATGAGGTGGGTAATGTTCACATAGAAATCCGCAACCTCAACCTTCACTTCCTTACCTAATAAGTCACAATCAAGCTTCTATCACCTTCAACCAAGGGGGCACCATTAAATTGAATGCAATCACGCGAAGGGGATGAGGGATAATTATCATATCTTGGATTAAGAGAGTATGATGCATGAGGATCATATGAAGCATTATATCCTGATTCATTATTCTTGAGAGGAGAGGCTTGAGGCGTGTAGCTCAACGCATAGGAATTCAAAGTGGATTGAGCATAACAATCATAGCTTGTATTAGAATAGGGTGAGACGTGTGGAGCATAAGATTCATACTTCCGTAAATAGGAGTTAAGAGTGGGTGAAGCGTATGAATCATATCTTGAATACAAAGGGGAAACGGGTGGAGCATATGAAGTATGATTATAAGAATCGTGAGGTAAGGCATGGGAATAAGAACATGGATTGTAAGGATTTGAGGTGGGTGGAGTGTAAGGTTCATACCTCGACTAATAAGAATTGGACACCCGGGTGGTAGCTTGATGAAGAGGAATGGGAGGAAGATGGAGGATGATGGAACTCTTCCATGGAACGATCATACACCACAATCCGAAATAGCATGGAGTCGGGCTTTGCATTATTAATCCATGTAAGTGCCTGACCGCACAATGAAAATGAGAAGAGCCGCATCTTCACTTGATCCATTGTGAGGCCCTTGAGAAGAAATGAATGAATCACGGTGTCATACTCATGGAGAAAGGAAAGTCGATCCTTGCCCAAAATCTAGTAGAACAACAAGAGTAGGTCTATTGGAAATACCCAATGTCTTAGGCTCACATCTCGAGACTAAGTGGGATTGCAAGCTGTGGGACTTGAATACCAGCATAAATAGGTTAATATTAGGTATGAAGATTGTGCGGAACGTCAAATTATGTAGGCACTCGATAACTTAATATTCTTGGGTTGCTAGATCTCGAATCAGTTGACATTATTGATGTAACTTGCATACACAACACTCAACAAATGAGATCAAATGTACCGGTGGGAGACAAGAAAAATGAACAAAAAGAATAATAAAGCACAAACACGATAAACAAAATAAATTTTAAAAAAACACAAACAAGAGTCACAAAGAGCAAACACAAAAAATACGAACTTTAGCCTTCCCACACAATGGCGCCAAATTTTGAAGTGATCTTAAATGCACTACATTTTTACAAATATTTCAGGATCTCACGTAAGAGAACGGGGTTGATCGTAATACCGTGAGGTGACTCAAGTTGAATCTCTCGAGGAAGTCTAATCGTAAGTGGATTTTTTGTTTGATTCAAGAACAAGAAAATAAAGGAAAGCTACGTTAAACACAGGATCAATTATTGGGTTTAAGTTTCTAGAAACTAAAACAATAATTTAAATGACGAGAAATGAAATTGAAAAATTTAAATTATTAATAAAATGTGGGTCTAGAGTTCTAACTTGTCTCCATAATCAATTAGCAAATTATCAAACATTTAATCTACATATCAGGATTATCAATCTCGATTCTCTAGTAAGCACCCGATAATGACCAATTGATGGTTATAAACTCATCTGTGGACTAGTACCATAAATTTTAACCTAAAATTGTAAAGAAATAAAATAACATAAACTAAGAGCAAGTATGAACATAATTCAACCAAGTAGGAAATCCATAAGCAAAGCAAGTAAATTATTAACTCATAATTAAAAGCATAATAAGTAAGTTAACACAAATAATGGAAGAGAAAGTTCATTTAAAATGTAACTAAAAAGTCAAAGAAATTACAACAAAACTTGAACATAAATCCTAGTAAGAACCTAGACTACAATAACAACCAAATGCATGAAAATGAATAACTTGGCCAAACTCATCTACCTTTCACTACCAACTACCTAAAGCATGCCAAAAGAGGTAAAAAATTTGAAAACAAAAAACATGACAAAACGGAGGAAAATGCAAGGTTCATGAACAGTACAAGTAAGCAAAAACATCTGAACTATAATACAAATAAACGAGAATAATTACTTCAAACATTCATAGAAATTAATAGAAAAATATAAGAGAACAACAATTACAAATTACCTAAATAGAATAGTTTTTCAAATATTGAAATCCAAAAGAGTAAATGTTTTGTCATGTACAAAAAGCTTCACCACACCACAAACTAAGCAGAACTAGGAGCTAACTTAAAATTCTATAAGCTACAATAAATTAACTAGGGTTCTAAGTTTGATTTATGCTTGAAGGAACAAAAGGATAAAAATAAGAGGATGGTGTACGAGCTTGGACTCTCAAATCCTAAGGGGTTCAAAGGCCTCCTCAAGATGCAGCTGGGTATTGAGTTTAAATAGGAGAAAGTGGTGGTAAAGTGGTCAAAAATGGCCAAAAATAAACTTTCATCGATCGACGGTGCCTCTTCTGTCGATGATGTGTTGATTGAAGCAAGCTGTCGATGCTGGAAAATTGGTCGTGTGTCGATGATGAGTCGATTGACGATGGCGTGAGAATCTCGGCCAGCTAGTCAACTCCGTTTTGTTGATGCAAGTGGGAGCGGTGCATTAATTAATCGTCGATTGATGGTTGTGCTTCGTGGTCTCGAGTAGTCTTTTTGTCAAATTGAGCCAGTTGTGATCCTCAAGAACATGCTTGGGCTCGCTCAGCTATCCTAAATCAAGAAAATCAAAATAACATAAAAATCTACATAAATACGAGAAAATAACGAAGAATACTAAAAAGATGATAAAAGTTACAAAAAATGTAAAACAAGAAAAAAAAATGAGACAAAACATGGCTTAAACCCAACTAAATAACACAAAAAGACACAAAAATACACGAAGAATACACACAAGTATGTACAAATCAATGAACAATATTCGTAGTCACATTCGACACTGGACACAATTATGTTGCTCGAATAAATGCTCTCAACTCTCACTTCCTGATTCTTTCTCTTTAATTTGTGGTGAGTGTTGTGAGTATTTCCTCAACTTTTTGTATACACACCTTATTTGTAAAAGACACCTATAATAAGAAAAAAAGGAAGATACATGCAATATATTGCATGTGTAAATAGATAATATTTTAGAGTGTCAATTAATATATACTTCCTCCTATATACTGGGGAAACATAATTACATCACATTCTAATTCTAATGTTATAAAAAAATAATATCAAAGAAGATAAATTTCAAATCTTTCCTAAATAATTATTATCTAATAAACTTGGCGTAAAATTTAAATAATATTTAGAGAAAATAATTTTTCATAGGAAAGTGAATCTCGTCCTATACGTATCACAAACATATATGACTAAACAATTTAAATCCAAAGTAGACATCCTAGCGTCAAGCAATTTTTCCACTTCGGTAGGGCGAGCAACCCTTAAACCAAGAAAAATTGAAGCCATATTGTGAGGCCCCAATTCTTTACTAGAAGGGACATCAAAGGCCTCTTACCTTCCACCCCTTGGATATAGAAAGGGCAGTGCTTTTGTTTTTTTCATGTCAATGAGTTGAAAAATGATTTTTCATGTTGTCAAATATTTGAACAATAAAAGTAGATGGCGAGTGCCTGATCAAATTGATTAGGTCATGTACGAACAAGGTTCAAGTCTTCCGGTATGTTAGGATGCCTAAGCTGCATACATCACTACACTTCCATTTGAAACTTATCGTAATGATAAATGGCTCATGTCGACGTAACCTTCTCTTTAATTCTCAAAACTTTTGTCGCTCTTTGTGATTCAAATGGCTACAAAAAATTATGAAGATCTAAAAATGTTTCAAAGACCCAAAAATCGTATTATTATGTTTTGGATCCAAAAATAGGTTTTAACTGGATCATGACCTTCCCAGTTTCACAGACGTGACCGTGTCAACAACTGTGTGTTCCAGCTTGCTACTAACAAGCTCGAGTTAGCCAACCTGGACATTTCAATGAG
This sequence comes from Phtheirospermum japonicum, assembly GCA_014905375.1. Lineage (NCBI taxonomy): Eukaryota > Viridiplantae > Streptophyta > Magnoliopsida > Lamiales > Orobanchaceae > Phtheirospermum > Phtheirospermum japonicum. The sequence continues at coordinate 53,876 of BMAC01001496.1, forward strand.
TTTATTCATGCGGATTTATGATTTTATTACCATATTTTATATTTCTTCTTTATTTATATAATTTGATGTTTTTTCAAAGTTGTTTTTCCAATTGTATTAATAGTCTTGGTCAAAAAGTAATTTTACGGTTTGAGTCTCTATATAAGGGACTCACCTATTCATTGTAAAGAATTTTTTGATGAAAGATTTGGGAGTTTTTTCCTTTGCCCTTTTAAGTGTTCAAGTCCGTGCTTGAAGCAAACATTAAATTGACTTATCTAAAAATCTTTGGCAATTGTTCGTGGAACCTTCAGATAACAATTAAGGTACTTACTTGACTAAGTAATGGGTGGAGATGTTCGCTTGGATATATTCAACTTTTTTGTTCAAGGATCGTATATATATGCAGGGTATTGTTGCAGTTTACATCAATATGCTAGTCCACAAAGATTATACTATGAACGAATCCAATTTTATGTTAATTAGTAAAGGAGAAAGGATGAATACCTCTTTACCAAATCATCAGCAGAACTCTAAAGTAGAAGATCTGCTTTTACATAGTATATGCATAATACATGTTAGTGGTCGTCCAAATTTGACTACCAGGTAGGACGAGCCTCACAAAAGTGGAAGCCCCAAATCCATAATGTGTCTTTCTCTATTATGATGAAGATTGTTCCAAGGAAATGAGTTACGATGAACCAACCACTGTGAACGAACTCTTTAAACGATCACCTTAAAGGCGAGATTTGGAAGAATGAGTAAGAAACTTGTCAAAAAAGACAGTGGTCCACACATATTACTACCTATGAAGATGGATCCAAGGAACTTATCCTAGTACCGTTATCATTTCAGGTCGAAGATAGAGAATGATAATAATGAAATAAGTCAGTGAAAGGAGATTAATAATACAAAAGTGTCACGTAGTAAAGCACGATGAAACCTTACGAGTTACGCTCGTGGGTATAAATAGAACCTCGAAAGGAGGATTTAAGGAATCTTTGGGTGAAACCTAGGAAAAACACCATTTTCCTAACCAAGGAAAAATAGAGAAAAAGAAGGGACGAAGAGTTCCGTAAAAAAGGTCGCTCTCTTAAGAGGACGACCTAAATCTTAGGCTAATAAACACAAACTACTCCCATTCTATCTTGGTGTTTTTATTGCTTATATATCTTTATTTCACTTATGTGTGTGTTAGTGGGGTTCTTATTTGATATTCAAATTTAATAGGTCAACAAATACGCTAAAGGAAGGCATTTCTAACTAATACCCACATAAAAGCTACCTAACAAGCTACAAAATAACTCATCCCTTTCATTAATTTTTCTTATATATTGACATTTCTGGCTACCCCAGAAAAGAGAAAATTGTTTTCTCCACACGTCTCTTCCAAAACAACATTTTGACAGGCCACCATTTATCTAGGAAAAGGCTCCAACACACAGTCTAGTTAAGAACCAATGATGAACCTGTCGAAGAAAAGCCCGATGAGAAAAACTTGAACATAGATGATTAAGAACAAATTATCTAGTTTGACTAACCAGACGTGGAACATAGCACACTTATTTCCTTGCCGAAACACCTTGCTTTCATGAAAGGGATGGAATTTGTAATCAAAAAGGAAACTCAGGCCAACCTCTCCCCTTAGACCATCAACAACTGAGCTGCGCATGATGAGTTATCTGCAGCACAATCTGAATCCAACCCACGAGAAGAACACTTTTGACAGAGACTAGAGGAAGGTTGCAGAGGATGAGGTGACCTAAAATGAACCAACATCAAAACCGCGCATTTACCAAATCCTCACTTTTCTCTGACCAAAACATGTTTGATAGGATCGAAAAAGAAACCAGTGGCCGATAGAGGCCAGAACCCGTTAGGTCTGTCTATAGAAGAGGATGAACCAAGGTAAAAAAATGGCTAGATGACTAGAGAGTGTACACCCAGACGAATCCGTACCACCCCCTACTAGACAACTCTGTGGACGTTGAATTCCTAAATCAAAAAATTGTATAACTAAAATGAAGACCTATGTACCGACCTTATCTAGATGAGCTCCCACTCAATGACTTTGACTCCCTAGTATCACTGAAAATAATGTCATTGATCATAACATAAAACTTAAAGATTCCAAAAATCTCGCTTTATACTGAGGAGTTTGACCCAAACTCGTATATCAACAACTATCAGAACCTCATGGACTTTCACAACATGTGCAGTGCGGCTCGCTGCTTGATGTTCTCCCTAACTCTAGATGAACGTCCCCTCAGCTAGTAGGATGTTACCCAGAGATTTATTTCTTTCTTGGCCATAACTGAGAACAACATTTCACACTTACTTCATGTTTCCAAGGTAAGTGTCCCCCTTACAAGAACATCTCCAGAATATTCCGACGATTGAACGAGTCGCTAAAGATTTACATCACGTGGTAGCGACACATATCACAGCCAAACAGTCCGGCACACCACTCCTACTCACTTTCGACTAGAAAAAGGTATTTAGTAAGCCACATGCTGAAAAGGGACAAGCAGACTCAACGCTACAATCTAGAAGAGCCATACTGGGAAGAAATGCCAAAATAATAGCACAATAATAGTCAGTATAGTCGATCGCAATAACACCATATACTAGTAAATCAGGGATCTCAATTTGCTACCTCCACCAAGACCGTTAAAGAAAGACCCATCACAGCTTAAGAAGAAACGCTTATGTGATTATTATAACAAAGTAGGACATACCACGAAAGTTTTCCACAACCTAGTTAGAGCTTTGATCAATATTTATGATGATGGAAACGTCTAGTATTAAATTAAGAATCCGACCAGACCAAATAAAAGACCTAATAATTTGGATTGCCACCACCACCACCGGTTTACAAAGGGCCTCAAGAGATCTCAACACGAGTCAACACCAGCCAAGCAGAAGAAAGATGATCCAAGAATAAAAGGAAGATCTTATTACAGAAAGCACGAACGACCTACCAAAGTGAAGACATTAGATACGAGGATCTATCAAGTAGTAAGCAAACAAGAAATATAGAACAACTATGATGAAAGTTCCTCTTTCCAAAAATCTGATGAGCTTTAACTCGTCCATCCACATTAAGACACCCTAGTTATCACGGGGCGCGGCCCATAATCATGGTTGGCATGGTGGCATACTCGAGCCTTATATATCGACCCACCCTGAAAAGAATGTACATCCATTAAAAGTATATCAAATCGTTCAATGGCAGGATACAAGGAGGAGGAGCATAGTGACAACCATAAGAGAAATACATATGTCGATAGAGTTAGGTACGAGATTGGAAAAGAAGACTATAAACACCACTTTCAAAACTGACGTACATAGTGAAAATAACGTCTTGGTGGGGCGGCATACATTGTACAAGCTAAAAGAAGCCTTGTCGGTCTACCACTATTGTATCAAGTTCCTTGGAGATTATGGAGAACACGAACACCATGCAGATCAAATTGAAGCTAAAGAGTGCAACTTGACGCTAAGGCTTAGGTCGATCAATATGGTAGAGGTCATGTCGATCAATACGCTAGGACGTCATCCTTTCGGTAAGTAGATGTGTTGTGTCACCTAAAAAATGTATCTATGATGTCATGCTAGAAATGTTATTGTTGTGTGTGTTAAACCGTTCTTCTAGCTTCCAATATCTGTAGTTATTACTACAAATTTAGCTTTACTCATCTTTTTCTACTCTTACAATCATTATGCGCAATGCTTGTAGGGTCCAAAAAGAGGCTCTAATTTCGTTGGCAAGATTCTAGAGTTTTTTCAGACAATGGAGAGTGAAGACTATTTTAGGTTTCAGTGATTTTCAGAGTTCAAGATACGGTGGAAATAATTATCTTTTCTCATTACACTCATTGTTGTTATTTCCTTTCCTTTCTTTTATTTTTAATTGTTTCTCATTTAAATTTTTAGGTATTGTACTCTTTCAGGTAAAAAAGGGTGACGGGATATCTCATGACAAGAAGAGGATATTCTATTCTACTCTGATGAATGACAAATTATTAGAGTGCATAGTTTCAAAAGTTAAGTTTTTCAAATACCTTCAACTGTATCTCTCCAATTTGCGTGCTTTAACTGTTAATAATTTACTAATCATCTATTTTGTAATTGCATAAAAACTATATTAAATGGTGATAATTACAGTCTTGGACCATCTTTTGTAATGGCTCGACTTTATAGGCCTCATTATTTTTACCCTTGAATTTCCATTTTCCTGTAGGAATGATTAGGATAATTCAAACTCTTTTTAGATCATAACAAGATTGTAGAATACACATGAATATGGAAATACTTACATTTCTTCTTCGCCAACCTTCTTATAATTTAAATGGTTGGGGTGTCAATTTTGATGAGCGCTTCACCACTAGGGCGAAACTAGGCGAAATTAATCTGTGGCAGAGATGAGTGACGATATATATTTTATGTCCGTCCGTGTGGATTGATTATTTTTAATCCTTTTATTTAGTTACAAGTTCAGAAACCCGCATTTACGCGAGCATATCGAACAAAAATATATTAAAAAGAACGAAAAAAATAAATATTAAATCATATTCAATAATAAAAAATTTTAAAATCGTTCACTTGAGATTCTCGAAAACATCCTTGTAAACAACATTTGCAGTCTTATTAACAATATTATCATCGTCGTCACAATTTAGGATTTTTAATTCTTTACGTCTTGACCCGAGAGACTGCGACGTAGAGTTGACCGTGGCTAGAAACTGGTCTTGGCAAATACAAACTCACATTAGAAAGAGTTTGACTCTAACTCTTGTTTATAGTCATTGCGAAACAAACAATGAGGGAAAACTGTCTCCTTTGAAATTTGAACGGGACCCTACTATCCGAAGAGGTCAATGTCATTCGTGGAATGTAAACCTTCATACCAACATTAGTTCCTGACAAAATCTTTGCTTCAATAATGCGATCTTCAAGTTGCGTAACAACTAATCTAGTACCATTGCACAACCCTGAAACTTGATCCATGTTTCTAATCAACATAACCGGAACTCCAACTTTTAACTTCAGAATATGATTGGAGATTTTGGAACACTTTATCGTGTTTAGAAAATCTGTCGAGTACACTTGATGCTGAACTTCTCCATTTACATATGTTCATCACCTGAAAGAATCGACATCACGTATTCATTCACTGTCTCAACAATACTATTAGTTGGTGCAAGAATAGCTCTTTCTTCGAAGAATAAGTGATGGCCAAAGTTTTGTAAAAGAGATGAATAAGGGCTCTCAACAATAGCAGTAACATGATCGCCTGAAGTTTGAAGAAGTATATCGTCAGGTATATCAATTAAAATTTGGCCATCAGCTTCTGTACCAATTTTGCCATCACCGATTTTGAGTATCTGGTCGGAGAAATCGCGAATTTCACGTTCAACAGATCTTGACATTGACTGTCTGACGGTTAACCTCATATTCTTCGTCAATCGAAGAATCTTACAATGTTCCCATAATCTAGATGAACAGATACTGGCATACACAATATATTCCCGACTACCCTTTGGCACAACAGAAAGAATCTGACGAAAGTCTCCACCTAAAACTATAACCTTACCGGCAAATGGTAATTTCTTTCTTTCTTCAGGTGCAATATGCTTCAACTTTTATGCAAAGTTTTGAAACATAATCTACTCATCATCGGTGCTTCATCCCAAATGATTAGTTTTGCCCGATCAAGAAGAGTAGCTAATTATGTTCTAGGTGTTATTGTACACATTGAATCATCGCCCAATGGTCAAGGTATTCCAAATCGGGAGTGTGCAGTTCTACCAGCTGGAAGCAAAAGTGCGGCAACACCACTCGAAGCAACATTGAGAATAGTTTCACCTTTTGAGCGAAAAGCCGCAGATAATGTTCGCCAAACGAAGGTGTAAAATTTGAAGGTCTATGGTTTTGAAAATAATTCTCAGATTAACGATATTGTTAGTCAATGTTTAACAACATTGGTTAGCAACATCGACCAGAGTAAAATACAAAATATGCAGCGGAATAAATTGATAAGAACACGAGATAACAAATTCAGTTTACAAGTAAATACTTGTGAAATTGGGTGTACAAACCCGAAAACTATATTACTTTCTTGTTCATACTCAATACAAAGATATAAAGTAATATATGAAAACTAAATATCAATAAACTTGATACTAAATACTTGTTGCCGGAATGGCAAGTTCTTCTCCGTTGGTCACGCAACTTCGAAGAGCTTGTTAATCTCGATCAATGGCTCCAAGTAGTTTTTCGTGTTCTTGCTCTTGTTCGTGCGTCTTGCGTTGTGCGTCTGTTGAAATCCCGTGCTCAAAAACCGTGGTTCCAAACTTTAGGAATCCTTGTCTTAAATAGACAAACATAAATTCCTAAACTTGGTAAATACCTAAAACACATTCTAAACACAATCTAGGAAACTAATAAAGTCTTAAACATAAACTAGAAAACACAATATATTCTTAAATCTAGTTTCCTAACTTATTTTGTGCCCAAGAAAGGCAAATAACAAAATAGGAATTATTACCAAGAATTAATTTCTCAACAATCTCCCCCTTTTGCCTTTCTGAACAAAACACTACGACGCAAACATAAATGAAAATAAAAATACTAACTCCCCCAAAGTTAGAAAACTCCCCCTTAACAAAACACCCAATGTTGTTAAAATTCAAACCAACATTACAAACCAACATTGTTCAAAAACTTTATCAAAACAAACTACCAAGGAACTTATTGACCTCGAACCCTCTTCGAACGACGAGGGGATGTCGAAGTTCCTTCACCACTCTCTTTCCTCTTCCTCTTCTGCATTCGCATCATTCTCCTCAAAGCCTTATCGCGAGCGCGAATTCACTTCCTCCTCCTTTCCTGAGCAAGGCTCGCCAAGGCTTTGACAGTAACAGCATCTTCAGCATCATATTTATCATTAGTAGCGTCAATATTCTCAGCATTGCCAGCAGCAACATCTTCAGCAACATCTTCTCCCCCTATGTCTGCGTCATCATCTCCTTCTCCCCCTTTTTGACCAGAAAGGGAAAGGGCCTCCAAAACCGAGGCACGAAGCGCCTGTAGCTGAGTAATCTGCAAGTCAAAGGAAGCCACATGCGCACGAAGGAGCTGCGCAGAAATTTGGACCATGTTGAGATCAACCCTCCCAACATCACTAGCAACATCAACCTGGAAAGGAGCCTGCCAAGGCAAATCAATAACCCTGGCACCTGTAGTATGCTGGCCTGGAAAGCAAACCAATCAGCCTCACCAGTGAGGACATCATCCGGAAGAAGCTCCAATCCCTGCTTCTTCAATAGGATGAAAATCAAAGAGGGAAAACACAACGAGGCGGCAGACCTTGATGTGGCAAACTTAGTAAGAATATTAAAAACATGTTCCCCAAAACTGAACTTAATACCCTTCCCAAGCATGCACAAAAACTGGGCCTGAGGCCGAGTAACACACGTAGTGTTCTTGGAAGGGACCCAGTTGCAAATAGCCACCTTGTGCATAATAGAATAAAGAGATGAAAGCCTAGTACTCGGCAACTGCTCAAACCAAGAATGCACCATACCACCAGAAATAAAAGAGACAACTTCATCCATATCATCCACAGTAGAATCACCCCGATGCGGTTCAGTTCCAAATAATTCATCAATTAAATCATGGGTGAAAGTAAACACTCTACCACGCACAAATACTTTCCCATAGTTCACAGAGCTCACATCGACAATAGAAGACACCAAATTCGCATAAAACTCAAGAACTATATCCCGGACAAACGACACGGCAGTAGAAACTATGGAATACATACCTTTACACTGGAGGTAGGCAATCAAGTTGTGGTGCTCAAACAGTTCAACTGGAACTCTACGCTCAGCAATCATGTGGCGAATTTGATAAGTAGCAAACAACTCGGCAGCCTCAGCAGTTAAAAATTTCTCTGAAAATGGCACCATATCTTCAAGCTCGGGTGTCGGAGTATTAGTACCCATGGAGGACTGAGAGTGATCACAGGCAGCTGAAGAGGACTGCGTGGGAGTATGAGATGGAATGGGAACAGAGGCAGTGCGTGAGGACGAAACAGACGGGGAGCGACGCGATGTTGGTAAAGTGGTACCAGCAGGACTAGCAACATTGTCCTTCGCAGAAGCCTTCTTTTTCTTCTTATCCTTCTTGCAAGCAGTAAGGATATCTCTCAGTGGTATATCTGGGGAGGAATCAGGGAAATGCTCAAATAAACTAGTATCAAACTCAGGTTGATCGTCATGAACTGGAGAAGAGGGGTGATCATCCGCAGGCGGTTTGGCGGAGCTGGTCACCTCGCTGGTGATAAAATCTAACACGGTGTAGGGAGGGGAGGAATACTCAGTCGCAGAGGATTTAGGAGAGACCTTGACCTTTGGCTGACGTGATCTCCTGTCGGCCTTGCGAACAAGTTGTTTTCGGCGAGTAAACTTCTTCGCCGGCAAACTCGGGGCAGACGAAGGCGGCGGCACAGACCCCTCGACCGGAGCAGCAGGAACAAAGTCTTCATCATCAGGGTCGGATATCACGGTGACATCCTCCTTGAGGTTCATATGTTCGAGAGGCACGGTGCGGCGCGCCCCTGCCTTGCTCTTCGGGACAGCGGGCGGCACAACGCCGGGCGGAATGTTGCGCAAGCGCTTAGACCTTTTCAGAGTAGGATTCCCCACGCGTCCAAAAGTTTCAGCCACAAACGCCAAATCTGGGGGTTATCAACGTCAATTTTGTTCCCGGTCTGTCCTGGGAACACTTGCGCCTCCAGCGTGGCGTTGACAGGTGACGGAACAAGCACGGCAGTGCAAGAATCGGGCGCCGGCGAAGGTGGTGGCGATGTTGATAGTGGTGGGTTTGAAGAACTACCACCACCAATTTCCTCGCGAATATCAAGGCCACCAATCTTTGGATACGGCAACGGGACCTATTCACCGGAGCGACGAATATCTTCTGGCAATTCTGGGACAGATATGGACGGCGGCGGCGAACTGGACATCCTGCAAAATCTCACAAACACACAACCAACAGGAAAGTCGAGAGAATTGGAGAGAATTAAGGATTCTTGAGAGTTCAATTCGAAAGGGGTTTTGTAATTGTGATCAAACGGTAAAAAAAGTTTCAGCTTTTTATGCCCAAAAAGTGACCGTTGTAAGAGAGAGAAAAGAAATATAAAAGGAAAAAATCCCAAAAATACTACAACCGGCGGATTTTTGGTGTCAAGACACGATTTTTATTTCCATGTAAAACGCGCCACTCTCCTAAGATAAGGTAACATGATCACATTACCATCCCATTATCTCATCCCATGAATTATCCCTTTTAGATTAAAACAAAATTAAATTGGCACAACTTAATTCTACAAAATCGGCTGAAAAACAAAGCTGAAATTTTATGAACCATCAGCACAATTGTACCTATCTTGTGCAATGAAAATTATCACTCACCAAATTCACCTCATTATTACCCGTCCAGCCGTCTGATTTTAACTCAACCGAAACACTTAGTTAGCTCAATTCAAAATGAAATTAAGAGATTTCAATCAAGACAAAAATACAAGAAACAAAACGCACTGCAAGATGGCATCTTCACAAAGTATGAATGTCCTACGGGATGCCTAAAACTCATGACCTAAAAGATTATACAAAAACATATTCAGATTTCAGTGACTTGATCTAATGTTGCTTTTTATTGCTAACAACATTACGAACCAACATTGCCCTTAGGTGAAGTCAATAGAAACTTACCCCTTAACCCAAGTTAATGACTACGTCAAAATCTCTCAAGAAAGTGATTTTTAAAGATTGGAGCATTTGAGTCCAGATTTTCTTCATCCTTGAAGGGATTTAAATCTTTTAATCTTCAGCAATTGCTGTTAAACACCACTTGTTTTTGGACCTGGGAGAAAGCCAGTTTCTGCGGGCAAGTCCCACAATCACCTAATTTTGAAGAGGTTGGTCCTTTTTGTCATTACTTTTATTTCAACACAGGACCTTATTACACTTTCAGTCAAACTTAATGCATTAGAATTATGTATGAAAAGAAAGGTAAAAATGCATGCAAAATTATACAGATGTTGTGACTGATGTTGATAAGAGGTGTCACAACATCACAAACCAACATTGGTTAGAAAATGCACATACCGAGATCTCTTCTCAAATGAGAGAAGGTCTCAAAATCTAATGCCTTCGTGAAGATGTCAGCTAGCTGATTATTAGTTCCAATATGTTCAAGGCTAACAATCTTCCTCTCAACTAAGTCTCGAATAAAGTGGTACCTTATGTCAATGTGTTTGATTCGAGAATGCTGGACTGGATTTTTGGAGATGTCAATGGCACTGGAATTATCACACAATAACGTCAAGATACTACTGTGCAGACCGTAGTCCTCAATCATTTGGTTCATCCACAATAATTGTGTGCACGCACTCCCATCTGCAATGTACTCGACTTCAGCTGTAGAAAGAGAAATACAATTTTTCTTTTTGCTGTACCAAGAAATTAGGTTATTACCCAGAAAAAAATATCCCCCAATAGTACTCTTTTTATCTACCACATCTCCAGCCCAATCCGAATCAATGTACCCTATAAGTTCAGTACCAGTATCTTTTGTGTACCACACACCTAGTTTAGTTGTACCATCAATGTATCTAATAATTCTTTTAACAGCTTTCAAGTGAGACTCTTTTGGATTAGACTGATATCTAGCACATAAGCAAACACTATACATAATATCTGGTCTACTTGCTGTCAAATACAACAAACTCCCTATCATACTTCTATATATGGTGTTATCAACACCCTTACCAACATCGTCTCTAGACAGCTTCACAGTATTGCCCAGTGGCATTTTCTTGATAGTTTCACCCTCTAACCCAAACTTTTTTACTAAGTTCTTTGCATATTTAGTCTAGGAAAGAAAAATACCGTCATCAAGCTGTTTTATTTGTAAACCAAGAAAGTATGAGAGGTTACCTTCCATGCTCATCTCGAATGTATCGGACATCCGAGTAACAAACTCCTTGACCATGTCCTCGTTAGTGGATCCAAAAATAATATCATCCACATAAATTTGGACGATTAAGATGTGCTTATTGGATTTAAGAATGAATAAAGTTTTATCAACTTCCCCTCGTCTAAAGTTCAAATAAAGCAAATGTTGAGTTAGCCTTTCATACCAAGCTCTTGGAGCTTGTTTTAAACCATAAAGAGCCTTTTTAAATTTTAAAACAAAATTTGGTTTTTGAGGATCCATAAATCCTTTAGGCTGCTCAACATACACTTCTTCACTCAAGACTCCATTCAAAACTGCTGCTAAATCACACCCTGACATCTTTCATCCTGCTTGGACCGGCTTTTCAGCACTCTAATGAAATAATTACGTGTCTCAGGAAAAACTCTCTGGATCAGCTGGGAATACCTACATGCCATAAATTAAAAATCACAAACAAAAAGCACTTTTGTTCGCAAAAAAAAGGTATGCTTTTAAGTTATTACTTTTACAGGATAAATAAGATACAAGCATGCCTCAAAGACGAAGTTATTACTTTCAAGTTTTTTTACCAACTTTAGAGAGAAAAGTAAAAGGCAAAAAACTTATCGAGGAGATGAGATACATGCCATTTTCATCAGTAAAATCTCGAATACCGCCTCCAACTGTCAATGGAACAAAAATATTCTATAATGCAAACCTCAGTAACTAGAAGTACCTAGAAGACAGATAGGGGAAACTGTAAATGTTTTCAACTCTCCCATTGTTAAATCCTATAGCAACTATCCTTTTATATATCAAGTTAAACATTGCATTGCAAAAAAAAAAGTAACTAATTAGCATACGATAGAACATAGACTAAGAAAACTAAATGCCTCGAAATATACTGTTCTTTGTCATATTATTCTACTCATAAATGCCAATAACAGTATATGGAGGCTAAATTAAGTTTATTGTTAAAATTTAGGAAAACAAACCTGCAGCATTGGAAAATCACCCAGAGGAAAGTCTCGAAAGCCAGTAATATTCAAAAAGCTAACCTGCAAAGTGCGAAAGAGGAAGTTTCAGTATTCATTTCATAAAATAGTATTTTAGTATGTATCTTTGTTTACATCCTTCTTTTTCTATCTTTGTGTGTTTTAGAGAGAATTTGTCTGTAAAATGGTATCAAACTTGAGTCAAATTTGACATTGATGAAAAGCAAGGCATACCTCGTCAGCTCCATCTTTGCAGTATTGTCCGGCAAGATCTACCGGCTTGCCAAGGTTCCTCACCTTCATGAAAAACAAAACAAACAAAGTGGAGATTTAGATCTTATACCAATATTATCTCAGTGTTGTTTCATTCAGAAAGAAGGCAGAAACCTTCCAAATTATCAAAAATAATTGTTCAATACATCTATCAACTTAGATAAGTCAAAATATAACAGATTGTGTTTATAATCATGGATTATCAAAACAGAAGCAAAAATAAGCTCTAAACTAGAATAATAAAATTGTATTGGCAGCACGAAGTTCAGAGGAAAATATTGCAGATGAAAGAGATACTTCAGCTTGATGAGGAAAATAAATGTAAAACCCTGAGCTGACTCCAACAATATGCTAGATTCTAGTAGCAAAAATATCCAGCAGTTAGAGTTTACAAATTCCTTATGTCAGACAAGGAGTAAAAGAGGGAGCTGGGATTCCAAAGGAGTAATGTATTGTTTTATATATATATATATATATATATATATATATATATATATATATGTTAGTGTGTGTGTGTGTGTGTGTGTGTGTGTGTGTGTGTGTGTATGTGTGTGTGTGTGTGTGTGTGTGTGTGTGTATGTATGTGTGTGTGTGTGTGTGTGTGTGTGTGTCTTGCTCTAGTAAAATGCCACTAGTTTTCAATATCTGGAAAAAAAAAGAAAAAGATAAAGGTTTATATATATATTCTTAATATTTAGACAAGTTTGGCTTCACTTAAACTTTATTATCTTGATAAGACGAATTATGTTTTTACTTAATTATTAAAATTCGTAACTCGTTTCGGCTCATTATGTCGTTTAAGTTTGAACTATTTCTCAAGTTTTATTTATTAAATTTTCATTATAAAATTTGTTGACAAAAATAATCCTTTTGGGTGTGGACGCCCCCATGTTACTTATCAAGTTATTTATTATTTAAAATAACCAGCATTAAAAATTGGGGCACTACAATATCACAATGCGATATTAGTCTCTAATTATCTTTCTCAAACTTTACCTCTTTTCGATGGAAAATACCAGCAGCAAGGGCAGCCGATGCATTTGTTTTCCAGAAAACTTCTGAAAAGTGTTCAACGGAACCAGCACCACTACTTGCTATCACAGGAATGCTCACAGCATCTGAAGATCAACTTTATTAGATCTATATCAAATCCTTTCCCCTGACCTGGTAAGAGGCCATGGTAAACTAAACAATCAGAGGCTCCATGACCTTTTTGGGAGAACGAAAAAAGAATACAAAGATGCCAAATGTAGCCTTAAGTAATTGTAGAGGATAATGAAGTTTAAACATTAAACACAAGGAAAAAAAAACACAAGAATCGCGCATACCATCACAGTCAATGCAGTTTAGGAGTATTTCCCCAGCCCCGAGTTCCTCGACAGCTTTGGCAAGCTCATATGCTCCAATTGGTCGACCTTCTCGACCACCCTTCACCTACACAATACTCACTAAAATAATTTCAAGCATTCAAAAAAAAACAAGACGTCCATTTCGTAGTGATAAATTGGAAAAGATTACTAAAATGCCAACCATGGTCGACTTTTTCATTCTTCATCCTAGTACATTTTATTAAATGAGATCGACTATCTGCTATTGAAGTCACCAGTAATAAATTGACTTGGTAGCAAAGAAATCAACTAAAACTTACTGTGCACTGATACCATGCGAATTCCTCGCCGTTAGGACCTGAAAGCAAGAAAAAATAATAAGAAGCCTGTTAAGCACTTATTCTACTTTGTTGTCATTTTCTTTTCCTACGTGAGAAAATGAATGATCCTGTATTTTCATCATCAGTCAACTACCCAAGAAAAAACATGTAAATGTTTCAGGCTTAAAAATGAAAAGGCTGAAAAGTAAAGTTAACAAGAATAGAATTACATCTCACTCATTTACCTGGATCTGTAACTCTTACTGGCTTGAATTCTACATCATTGGGATCCTTCAAGTACATCCTACGAGGATCAATGCTAACAACCACAGCCTAAGTTTAGAAAATAAGGGAAATGCAAGAATTAATATGGTGAGATTTGTATTATAGAAACTAAGAGAAGACTGTGCTTGTCAATTGAAATCATTAAGACAAAAAACATAAATCTATTGCTGATGAATGATGATAAACCTCACCTGATTTCCATAAACTCTAGAGATTTGCTCCAGACTGCTCTTTCCCATTTTTACCTTTAAAAACCAAAATCAACATGAATTCCTGAAAAATACATATACACCGAAGTATTGAAGAGAATAAGAGAGAGTACTTTGGTCTTTAGGTACTCTTCTGCAGCATAAACTGCATCACTTCCAATAGAAACCTTGTCTGCACCAGATCGGAAATACTCTGAAGCAACTTCTAGGCTTGAGTAGTACCTGGAAAGCATTTTTAATTAACACAAGAACAGAGGTTCTATAGTGAAATAATTACTTTCAAGTTTTTTTTACCAACTCTAGAGAGAAAAGTAAAAGGCAAAAAACTTATCGAGTAGATGAGATACCTGCCATTTTCATCAGTAAAAGGAACTGGAACTTTTCCAAATTAAGTAGTGGGTTTCACAAGTAATAGAGTAAAATGTGTTTGCCTATTGTATGTTCAGCCAACTGGTTTTCAGACTTCACATGAAGGTTAGATAACTTCCCACGAGCACACTGATCTTCAAAATATTACGGTAAGTTTTCATAGAAACTGAGTAAGAGGTAGCTTGATCATTAGAGAACAAATTCGTAGGATGAGACCATCTCAACTCAAGCTCACATAGCAAGGATTTTAAAATATGGCTGATAATTAATTAATTGTGTGTTTGGATAGGACATCAAACAAAAGTATTTTCCCAATGTCTTGGTCCAATTCTGTTGGTTTCTCTCATAACCATAGAAATTTTGAACTCAAATAATCAATTTTGCAAATTATATAATAAAAACTTTACCAGGCTATACTGTTATCAATATTCAAATTTCAAGATAAATATTGTCCTAACTCAAAAATTCAAGAGGCAAATCCAATTCATTTCACCATAATTGTGATTTCACCACTGACCCTACTACTTACCCTCTTCGTAAGCTTAGACGCGTTCCCTTGCTCTGGGACCGGTCTTCACGTGAAGATAGCAATCTATTAGATGTTTTGTAGGCAACTTAAAACAAAAATTATATTACATTCTCATGAATGTTGCCTTTGTAAGTTCAGAATTGGGATACAAAAACCTTCTCAGGACATAAAGGCCAACCTCTGCAAAACTCATCCCCCATAATGTAAGCAATAAATAACTCCAGCTTTGAATCAAAAGCACAAAATGAGAAATCAATCCTAGATCAAATTCTCTTCTGCATCAACAATCCTAGATAAAATTTATCAAAAGAAACATAAGCATGAGAGAAAATCAACACGAGGAATACCATATTGCCATAAGTCACATTCTTCGGAGAAACTCCACAGCTTCATTAGTGAGCTCCACACTCTACACAAATGAGAATTAGAAGTTAAGTTTAAATAAAGATGGTATCCACAAGAACATAAAGATGCATATTTAAAAAAAAAAGTGTAACTTGTAACACCAAAACTCTATTAGCGGGGCCTAAGACTATGAATGAGAGGGAAATCAACACTCAAGAAATCATGACGGATGGCCTTCAACTAGCACTCTCCTGGTCTAGATGCATTTTCATGAGTTAACTATTCACAAATTGCCTCTTGTTTAGAATTTTATTAATTTGACTGGAGATAGCAACATTAATAAACTATAATGTGACAAAGTATAGTTAATAATAAAAAATGTATGCGAAGAGCTTAGCAAGATAGGAGTGCAGCCAATTTYTGAAAATTTATGCCATGAGGTCATMTAAATATTAATCCTGACATTACAAAAACTAAGCAGCATCTTATAGCTTCTTCCTGCAGCAGAAGAAGCCTTGATGTATAAAAAAGACAACCTAAACCTAAAATTGAAGTCCAATATATGAACATGCATATATGTCTTCAATCGAGGTGAACACAACATGAAACAATGGGAATATGACATAGTTTTGACAAACTGATGTTGACAAATAACAACAAAGCAACTACAACTGAAACAGGTTGAACTAATCAGGATAGTAAAGTAGTTGGATGAAGCACAGCCTTTTGTGCATAGTAGAATACCTCGGGAATCTGCAAGAGAAATCGGGTTTAAATTGATTTTTTTTTCCAAATAATATCGTGCATTGATTAAAAACATGAAAGATGGAAAAACCTGTAAGTCATTTCATCCATTACGGTTTTACCGATGCAAGTGGCCCCGGCTTTGAGCACGGACACGACAGCTGGCGCTGTCGATGTAGCTACCGGATGCGTCCTCGTCCAGTCGGGATTGCCGAAACCCGTCACGTATATACCCCTCCACATCAAATCTGGCCACATTGACCTTTTTCTTTTCAATCAAGAACACAAAAAAAATATATATATAACAAGCAGAAAATTGACACTACTAAAATCAGTATACAAAGGGGAATTAAAGAATAAATAAAAATCGAAGCATATTCCTAAAATTCCAAGATAAATGAACTAAAATAACCTATCAGTGAGAAATTAGGGTATTCAAATTAAACAAATTATGATGCTTGAATTAATTTGAGGTAGGAAAAAATGAACAGAAACCCTAATTTGCGAAGAATGAGGTGGTCTCGGAACAATGGGATCTTGGTGATGCAGCTAGTGGTGGCGATTGGAAGATGACTGTCGGTGTGGTGGTTGAGAATGGTGGGAGGGGTTGAATCGGTGAGCAGAGGAGAAAGGCAGATCTGTGGATTAGGCACAGTCGTAGATTTTTCGGCCGCCGTAGGAGCCTTGCTCGTTTTCCTCACCTCGCTTCCGTCCTTCTTCTCTTCGTATGAGGACGACGGCAACAGAGCCACCGGCGAAAGATCGAAAGCAGCGGAGTGGAGGAGTTGAGAAGGTTTTTACATTTTTAGGTTACCGGCGGTGGGGTTTGAATCGGAGGAGATTGGGGGAGAATTATAGCTTCTGGTTTGGATTTCGGTTGATGATTTGTGGTGGCGATTGGAAGAATTTTTGGCTGGCGGAAAGGATGGCAGAGACGAGATCGGCGGAGAGGAAGGGTTGGGGTAGTATAAAGTTTTTTTTGTTTTTTTTTAATTAAGAAAAATTGATTTTATAGGTATATTTTAATCCAAAAATAATATGACATACGAGAACGCCTTTCTGAAGACGTTCTGAATAATACTTTCAAGAACATCGTTTTTAAAGACGTTTTTAATATTTAAAATACTAGAACGTCGTTTTTAAAGACGTTATCGATATTTAACATACGAGAACGTCGTTTTTAACGACGTTCTGGATATCTAACATACGAGAATGTCTTTTTAACGACGTTCTGGATATCCAGTATACCAGAACGTCTTTGAAAAAGACGTTCTCGTATGTGACACTTTTATTACAAAAATGCCACCGCCTGACATTTAAGAACGCCGCCTCCTGAGGCATTCTTGAATCCCTGTTCTTGAATCCTGTTTTGTACTAGTGTTGCCGTGCGATTTGCGTCTTCCCTCAATAATCCGTGCGTCAAAGTCGTAGGTAGCTTTAGGATTTTATTGTCTTAAATAGACAGTCCTAAAATCCTAAACTAGGTAAACAAATAAGAACAAATCCTAAACACAATCTTGAAAACTAATAAAGTTTATAAACTAGGAAACACAATATATTCATAAATCTAGTTTCCTAACTTATTTTGTGCCAAGAAAGACAAATAACAAAATAAAGATTATTGCCAAGAATAAATTTCTTAACACATGTTCATTTTCTTGTAAGCGAATTTTGAAGCAAAATCTATCCTTCTTTGTGCCTTCTATTTTAATATGAAATACTCTGTTGATTACTCGACATTCAGTAAAATTGTTACATGTATATTGGAATTGTCATGTGCAATATAAATCACACTGATGTCATGCCTTTTGTATAGTTTGTATAATTAAATTTTATTTCTTATGATTTATGTCCACTATATTTTCTGGTAACTTAGTTTTGCCAGCTCTTATACAAGTGTCATCCATCATTTTCAAGAATAAGTTGAATAAAGATGTTTCTTGAGCAAGTGAAAAGGTTCATGTCCTATCCCCCTATGTGCGTATTGTGGATAACAGTGTTTCTCTCAAAATGTAATATTAAATTAAACATTAAGTAAATTGCTTAATTTGTGTGATATTGCTAGAGGTAGACAACCATAATTCAATCACTGCATTTGGTTTAGGGTAAATACGTATAAAGAGATGCACTATTTAGGAATATTTAGTGTTGGACTGATTCATTAGTCTTAAAAATGGAGTTCATATATGGAGGAATTGCATCCACCTCTTGATACCATTTGACTTTAATTTAGAATGATGGCTCTTGATATTTAGATTGTCATTGTAAAATTGTTGCTGCTGTTCACAATGTCATCCAATTTAAAACAATAAGGCAATAAATGAGTTTTGGGATTTGCGCGGGTGATAAGTATTTATGATTTCAATACAGTAGAATGTTAAAAAGATGAATCCTTCACTCACTGGTGTGGTTAGCTTGAACCTGCTTTGTGTTTTGCCCTATGATGAAATGTGAATGAAATTGTAAACCAAAATTTTTGGTTCCCTTAACTGAGCAGAAGAAAAAAAAAATGACAAACAAATGATTGTTTATAACTCAAAAAATATAATCATTTTTTTCCTCAAAAAAGTTTTTCTTCATTTCTCTCTTATCTATTTCTCACATTTCTCTTATCTCTTAACTACCATTAATTTTTTACCACACAAAAACTTTATTTTATTTCTTCTCTCTCATCTTTCCACCATCATTAATTCCCACCACACAAACTTTGAGGGTTCCATTTGAAATTTTATTTACCAAATAATTTTATATTCAATCACTTACTCAAAATATATATATTATATCCAATCATTATTTTACCAAAAATTTTTATCTACCTAAAATTTTTATTTTAACTATTTTAGTTACTAATCTATATTCCTACTTTTTCTTCTTAAAGTGTTTGGCACGCTTCAACAACTTGTTGTGCTATAAAGGCCCAAATTAACCCCATTTTTTCGCATTGAAACTTTAGGCAGTCAATTTTCACTCTTTCTTACATTCTACTTCACCAAAGTGATCATGCAGATGATAGTTTGCCCTCTCTTTCTCATTCTCTAATAATGTTGACAAAAAAGGAAGATTGAGCCTGTAAAACTAGCACAAACTGCACTACAAATAAAACGTACAGTAACAAAAACTGTAGAGCTGAGTTAGCATTATAAGATATGTACTCAGGTTATGGAGGAATGTCCACAGGGCTGTGCTTTGGTTTCAAATATGTGGCGTAGATCTTATGACGGTATGATATCATGAGTCTCAGTTTATATTTCTCAAAATTCACCATTTTTGGCCTATTGAGCTAATAGTGGAGTGATACTTATATTTTGAATTCGCTATAATACCTACAGCCAGAGATTTAAATTTTCATTAACAATTATTATACAGGTTTTGCGTGTATTTCTTTCCTTCGTTTGCCCAATTTATTGAAACTTACACATAGTCTTGTTTACTACTAATTTCGTGTTATTAGTTATCCGAAGTTATAAGTTGCAATTAGATTTACGGAGTGGTTCAGTCAGTCAGAGTGGTTCTATTCATGCATAAAAAAGTGTATTTTTATAGTTCATAGTTCTATATTGTCAAATTTTGTATTCGATCAGTTGCTTCTATTTATGTTGCTACTTTATTTGATTTTGATTCCTCAAAAATGTTCGATTATCTGATCTTTGTACCTCCATACGGCCCCTGATTACTCTTTTGAGCTCTCGGTGATAGGCTCTGTTTATTACTGATGTTTTTAATTTATTTTTGCTCATGTTATCTATCTATTAATTAGGTTGAGAGATCTGTTGAGTGGAAAATAAAGAACTATTTTCCTATCCACACAGGCCTACTGAGGGAGTTTGACTGGATTCAATATTATGGTTGGCCTCATCTCAGATCTGGACTTGAGGGCGAAGAAGATAAGAGTTGAGAGGGAAAAAGTACAAAGAAAAAATGATTTATCTTTCTACTGTTCAACGTTCTATTTATCGCGGCATTAACATATTTAAATTGTAAGTAAAGTAAACTCCACATTTTTTTAAACTAATGATTTTTTATTTTTTTTTCCGAGTCTTGAGTGTGTTTTGTGCTGTGTCTTGGCTATCATGACGACGATGAAACCAAGAACAAGCGGCGAATAATTAGGAAAGGTGTGTGGTTTCTAATGACATAAAATTTGAAGTGGCTTATTAAAGTACTACCCCTTGAGATTTATTTTCCTTACAAAAGGCACCCTCAAGAGGAGGCTATTTGTAAGTAAATACAAATTTCAATGAGTTATTTTTTAATTTTATAAGGTAAGTGGGATTTTTTGTAATTATACTAAATTTTGAGGGCACATCGTTATGTTCAGTCAAACTTGTGATTCTTGATGGTAACAGGTATTCAAATAGTTTTGTAAAACAATGAACCAAGATGGATGGTTTTGCCAAGCATTCTGAACTCGTGAGTTGAGATATGTTTGTTTATATTAGCTTATCAATATTTTTATGTGTACATTGCATATTGGTATTATCTTATCGAAATATCTTTCTTATTCAAAATATTGTCGTTGCATGTATTTGGTAATAATGAAGCACTTTATTTAAACATCATTGAAGAAATTCGGAGTTGGTGGGCAAGACTTGACTAGATTATAGGTGTGGAAAACTTGACTTGAATGGTTAAGGCTATTATTTTGTGAAAGTTTTTACTTAATTGTGTTTTGTCTATCTAGTTTCAAAACATTTTCAAGTTGTGAAGTGGTTTTTTTTTTTTTTTTTGGCCAAAATTACAAAGTAGCCCTAGTAACTTAGGGTTTGGTAATTTAATACCACTAAATATAATTAGTGGCAAATTTACCCCAATAACTTATAAAATGATAGTAATTTAATCCAAATTTCGCCGGAGAATAAAAGTTCGTTGGATTCTTTCAATTTCCGGCGAAAATTGTTGACTTTGACCAATTTTGACAAAGTCAATGCTGATGTGGAAAAAAATAATTAAAAAAATATTTAAAATTAAAATTTTATTTTAAGAATCTTTTAAATTATAATATTTAAAAAAGATGAAAAATATATTATAAAATTTGAGATTTCTTAAATATGCAAAAAAATACTATATAAATATAAATTAAAACAAAATTTGAAAAATATTTTTAAAATTCATTTTTATGAAATATGTAAAAAAAAAAAAAAGGTAATTAAAATATAAAATTAAAAAAAAATTGAAAATAGTTTTATAAATTTTTTGAAATTATATTGAATATGCAATGAAATATTTAAATGTAAAATCATACTTCGAATAATTCTAAATTTTATATTATATTTTCTCAAATTTTTTAATTTTATATTTGAATAATCTTTTTTTATATTTAAAATAGTTTCAGGTTTTAAAATATTTCCCTAGATTTAGTTTTAAATTTATATTTTAACAGTGTTTTTTAGAAATTTAAAATAATCTCAAATCTTATAATATATTTCGCATCTTTTTGTTTAATTTTTTAATTTAAATAGTTTTTTAAAATTATTTTAAAAGTTTAAACAATTTTTTTATTTTGTAATAAGTTTTTTAATTTTTGTTATTATTCTTTGCCACATCATCATTGACTTGGTCAAAATTGATCAAAGTCAACATATTTTTGCCGGAAAACGAAAAAATCCGGCGAACATTTTTTTTTCCCTACAAGATTTGAGTTAAATTGCTATTTTTTTGTAAGTTAATGGGTAAATTTGCTAACAAGTATATTTAGTGGTATTACATTGCCACCACCACTAAGTTACTGGGGCTCTTTTGAATTTTTTTTTTTTTAAAATATATTAGATGTTGTTAAATTTTTTTTGATTGATTTTAAATCTCAGTTTGGGATATAAAATTCATGGTATTGTGATTGATAAAACAAGGGGTTTTTGTGGACCACTCTTTTTTCCTTCTTTCATTTTTGGGTTTACTCCCCTTTAAAATTCTCTTAATTTCCACTCCCGAACTCCATATATAATTTTAAGTAGCTCTCTTGTGACCAATAATGCCCTTATATTTTTATGCAAAAAATTGAGTACTTAGCTATAACATACTTAATACTTAGTTACAAAATAAAGAATACTTAGAAAATCACCAGATAGTACTTAGGCCCAACATGCTTCCGTAAAATTAAAATTTATCTATAATTTCGTACCTCTCTTTGACCGAAACAGCTCCGTGTGAGATGACACCAGTCGGAGAATTACCGCCTCTAGTCCATTTTACAGACGGTATCACCGTCTAACTCCTATTTTCAGAAGTTGAATTACAAATTATCTAACTCCTTTAGTAACTGTTCATCACAGCCTTAGTTCGTTTCCTACACTAGGCGTACGAGATACTTGATTTATGGAGTTAATTTATTAAGAACCTATGATGCACAGACACTTCAAAATATGATATTTTGCCGTGTCGTGTCCCCCGTGTCGTGTTCTATTTTACATTATAATTTACGTATCATAAGCGTGTTCGCGTGTCGTGTCTCGTGTCCATTTCCCGTGTCGGTAGAAGCCTTTATTTTATTAAAAACTTAAAATAAAATTTTTTACATTAGTAATCTCCTTTTAGGGAGGAGAAAACTTGTTTAGCCTCTCATAGAGAAGGCTGGCACTCGTAAATACATAAACTTCCTAAATTATTATAACAATCTTTATTCTTGTACACAAAAATACTCTTTCTAGATTTTATTTCTTATTATGAGAAAATAGATGGTGATGAGCGATGCCTTATGTTCCTCCAAATCATGAATTTATAGAAGTTTGGCGGACTTGAAATCCGAACTTCACATATCTTGAAAATTAAATGACGTCATTGCTTACGTCATTTTCTGCATTATTGTCCTCTGCTAGCTGGTGGAATTTTCGCTTTGCATAAGCACGTTCTTGATGGACCTGATTATCACATGATCCTTTTATTTTTGCCAGGGAATCCTTCACTTATTTGATTTGTGCAGTCCCCGGGCAAAACGCGTTTTTGGTGGTCCCTGACCCCTTGGCATATTTTGTTTGGACTTTGTACCAAACTCCGGATCCATTTGGCTTGAGTATTCCGGACATACTTTCTCCGTCCATCTCCAGACGTGGGCCATGTTGCAATATTTCCGACGAGTTTCTTTACTCCCCGACAGCTTGTTGTTCCACATAAGAGCTCTCTTTTTCTCAAATAAGTCTTCTGCGAATTCTGTTGTGTTTCCTGTCATTGTGTTTAACAGGAAAGACCCATCAACATATTCTGGAAGAACTTGAATGTGAACTTGACCTTGTCCATCTCGGTAAGATAGACCCATAGACCCCATGCCCTTCTTGTGGACATGTCATCTTTCGTCAGTGCTGCTACTAACGGAATTCCTTCGAATGATGGCGCTTCGATTCTTTTCACCGCCTCTGTGTTTGATCGTCTAAGCTTCATGAAATGGAACACTTCATACATTCCTTTTCCAACTGGTTCTGGTGCTGCGCTAAAGAAATATAATTCTAGGACATCACCCCGTGCAAGATGTGGGTTATTGGCCCATGTTTCATGCACTGCATCTTGTATCCATCTCGGAAGTTGAGAGAGTTACGAGAAACTTGGTGATGTTGTATGAATCGATGCTAAGACTCCGAGTTCATACCAACTTTTTACATCTTGTGGATGGAATTCTGCCATCATCCACACTCTGGGATATTTTCCGAAAACATCTACTAGACATTTTGCCGAATTAATTCCCACCCTGGTTATTAACTTCTCCCATCTTTGTTGGTAAACTTGAAAATGAGAAGTTTTCAAAATCTCGTAAGTATCGATCTTAGATTTGTCTGTCTGTGGCCTAAGATCAATCTCTTCCTCATTAATCCCTGAGGCGATGGGTTGACTCAAAAACTCGGGATTTGACTCCGGAGTATCGATTTTAACTTGAGACGGTTGATCCGTAGATGATTCCATTTTAGTTCTCGTGCTAGGGGTACTTGAATCCCCTGCTACATGTATAGAGTCCTGTACTTGAAGTGTCTCCTTTTGCACTATTGAAGATGTCGCCTGGAGAAGGGGCTTTCTCATTACAGACCATAATTGTTCGTTGGCCTATATGCAACCTCGTATTCAATCGGAAACAGTTTCCCAATCAACTCGTTGTAACCTTCCTACTACCTCTGCATTGAGGGTCAATGCATCGAACTCACGTTGAAGCATGTCCAGGTGTTACCTTAGATGCCTAGCCATTTTGAGGAATGAATCAATTTCTGATCCCTCCATCTCTCGTTAAAAAATGTGCAATAACATTTTCATGAGATTTTATAATGACAATATCAAAATCATAATATTGACATTCACCTTGCCATCTAAGTAATCTAGCCTTTTTGGGTTTAGACTCAATTTCATTTTTCAAAAAGGCTTTAACATTCGAGTTTTTTAAGGTGAACTTCTTAGATAGAAGAAATAAAGGCCATTTCTTAAACGCCTTTCTAACTGCGAAAGACTCCTTCTTGTTGATATGTCATCGGCTTGCTTCGCTATTTTAAAATAACCCACTGCAATATTTACATGGTACTTCTCCTTTGGGTGTTAGTTTCGTAAGAACCGCTGCCCACCAATAATCACTGGCATCCGTGTATAGAACCAGCTCGTCCTCGTCATTTGGAATTTCCAGTCTGGGAAGTTGTTTGCAAACCTCCTTTAACTGTTTAATTCTTTCATGGTGTTCCTTTTCCCATTTAAAATCGACATCCTTTTTTAGTAAGGAACTAAACACCTTCATGTAATGTGCCAGGTTATTTATAAACATCCCGGCGAAATTAACAACTCTTAGGAAACTTTGGAGTTGTTTCTTATCCTTGAGTGTGTCTAGAAACCCCTGTATCTTTTCTACAATATGATTCTGTAGAATGATTCCAGACTCATCGATCTATTCCAAGGAACTTGATATTTCTTGTAACAATTGCTGCCTTCTTTTCTTAAAACACTAATCTTTCCTTATGGCAAACAGCTGAGAAGATTTCCAAATAGATGATCCTTCATGTTTTTTGATGCGATGAGTATATCATCAATTTACACGCACATGAAACTGAAATAATCTTTAAAGGGATTATAAATCTTTCTTTGATATATCTGGGGTGCATTTGCTAGACCCATTGGCATAACATTCCAAATGTAATGTCCTTGTGGTGTGGAGAAGGCCGTGAACTTCTTGCTTCCTTCTTCCACTTAATCTGGTAGAACCCAGATTTCAATCAAACTTGGAGAACACTTTTGCATTCATAATGCAATTTACCAGATACTCTCTACTTGGGATATAATATCCATCGAATTCAAGATGTTATTGATTCCTTTGTAATTAATCACCAATCTTGGTTTTCCTCTTTTTATTTCCCCATGGCTGCAGACCAAGAACCCTGGGCTGCTGTATGGAGAGATGCCTGCTTCAATCAACTTAAAGTCCATGTGTTCCTTAAGTATTTGTTGCATATCCATTCGATCTTCTTGATTCATCAGGATAGGCTTATATCTGATAAGCTAATTTTCTTTCCCTTTTCACCTTCAATGATGATTTGATCTCATTCTTGTCCCAACATGCTAGAGGATCTTAATTGAAATTCTTTTGAATTTTTCTTTTGATGTCCTCCAGTGAAATTTTTTCTTCCACGGTGGTGTCTGGTTGTGCACTCGTGTCTAGGCTGGCTTTGAGGAGTTCAATCGTTTGTGATTTAATCCTCTATTCCTTTTGGCCACCTAGGCTTTCGTTTCGTAGTTGGAGAATTGCTTCTCCATACCTTCTTCGATCTTTCATTTTCGGGTGTCGAAATTTTCCTTCATCACCACGCTTGCTGCGAAAATTTATTAGCATCTTTCTGTGTAATGCCTCTCTTAATCGCTGGAATATAATCTTATAATCACAAGGGGTTGTGAAAATAAGTCTTCTGGTCTCATTTTCTTGTGTAAACCTTTTAAATTTCTGTAGGAAATTATTTCCTAACAGAATATCCGCTCCCGTATCATGGAAATAGATTGGTGGAGTTTTCACTTTGTACCACGGAGTACCGTTTGCTCCTCCCATCATCATTTCCACTTGTTTGATCCGTCTTTTAAGGACTAGAATCATTTTAGAGAAATCTCTTCCCACTACTAGAGATAATTCTTCTTCTATTTCTTTGGGGAAGACTTCTGGTTTAGCCGTGCAGATTCCTGCGTCTGAATCAATGTAGGCTACAAAATATTCCGCACGATATCTTGAATATATCATTCCCACGGGAATGTATATGGAGAATGAGATGTTGCTCATTTAATTCTGTATCTTTTCTTGCCCACCGTAAACTCCATACCATCTCATAATCTTTCCCAAGGTTTATGATCCTCGAGAAATTCTATCCCTAAAGTTAGTTGTTCTGAGATTCTTCTTACACTTCCCTCAATGATTGTTTCAATTTCTCTAATCTTGAGGATTCCTTGATATCTTCCCAGGGAAGGTTGTTGCAAGTGATACAATGCAGCATAAGGAAGGATGTTATCATTTTGAGTGATGTCGAATATTACTTCTACACCTCTCCATCCTTCTGGAAACTTCAACTCTCCATTAGTCTTGAATACTTCAGGAGCTCAAGTGCTTTGGCTGATTCTTGGACCTTCTCATTGAGGTCCACTTATCATCCTGTCTTGTTCGAAAGACATTCTCCTTGGTTTGATCATGAGGCTCTTACTTTTATTAAGAACCGTCCGATCTTGAATTCTCATATCAATCTCTTATTATTGGAGATTGCATGATCTCTTGTAGGACTGACTTCACTACGTCTTCAAAGATCCTTGGTATTTCTATGAACTCTTTTCTCAGGAATACTTCCGAATGATGAGTATTCGAGAGTGCATAAGAAATCTTGTACGTGATTGAGTAGGGTATGTTTCCCTCCATCGTCAGGTCTGGTCTCTTGAAATCTTGATGAAGGTTGAGAACTCTACTGAAATCTCGATCTGCCAAATTATACGCAATCCTTAGGTAAACATTGAATGCCAGTTTCCCTACGTATAAGTTTCCAGTGATTGCTCCCAGACAGGAATCTTTGAGATTTGAGATTCTTTTATCGAAGAGAGCTAGATTTAATGGCGAATCAACTCCTTCTTTAAAAGTTGATTTTATAATAAGTCGAATAGCTCCAATGTGGATCCACGAAAGTGTATTTTCCATTTCTCTCCTGAGTGTGCTTTTATTCTCCTGGATTTCTTGGTAGGGGATTAGTTGCATCTCGATCTGGTTTCCCGTATATTCCGTTGGTATCACGAATTCTCCCGTGGAAACTCTATGGATAATTTGGTGTTTTCAATTTCTCAAACCCAACTTATCCATCGCCTTTTCCATTGCGCCTATTGTAAATCCTTCATACATTTGGAGCTTTGGACCTTCTTTCATTATTCTCATCAGTGTTTTATGAGAAACTGTTGTATGTCACTACAAAAAAATCCGGCGATACTGACGGCCAAATCCGTCAGGATTCTGTCAGTATATCAAATACTGACGGCCTCCTGACGGATAATGGCCGCCAGTATCTTTGCGGTCAGGATTGTAGTATCCTGACGGGAAATATAACCCGCCAGTCGAAGGGCCGCCGGACTCGCTCATCCTGTTCCGCCTGGCCTTCTCAGATTTCTCCACCTCCTCAGGCCGCTGAAACTCCAACAGCCACCTGTTCCAAGTCGTCTCCCCTACAATAGCAGGTATCATCCCACTCGTCCGATACGCCTTCCTCCACTCGTATATATGACTCTTATAAGACTCCCGCATCGAGACATAGAATGCCGCCCTGATGGCATTCTCGTCGTACATACGAGTGTCCCACCACACCAATCCCTACAAAAGAAATAAAATTAGACAAAATAATTAAGCAATTCACTTAACATAAATATATAAGAAATACTTCAAAATTACCCTAAAACGAGGCCACCACGTCTGACGATGGCTGTCCGGGATGTGCTCGTATTTCCACCCATCTGGGTGGATACGAGCCTCGTGTATAGTCCTGAGATAGGTCGGCAAGTCCTTCGACGGACTCCGTAACCTAAAAATTAATAAGTTTATTTCAATATATGTGAAATAATTAAATTATATATTGAACACATAACAAAATTGATTAAAATGTTACTTACCTATTTCCGACCACGACTACCTCGATCCCGGAAGTCCTGACCTCTGTACCAGGCGTGCTCGTCCCCGCCTCATCAGACGGGGTAGGTGGAACAGTATCATCTAGGTCCATGTCGGTGGCATCATCCTCATGGTGTCCCGAAGACGATGAGCCGAGAGAAATCCGACGATGATGAGGACCTCTACCAGGCATCTATCATACAACATAGTTTTATTAATAATATCTTTTTTACATAAGTATATAATTATATATATATATATATATGTGTGTGTGTGTGTGTGTGTCGTTATAATTTGTTCAAATTATCGTTAACACTCATAAAATTTTCAAACCTCATCCCTAACTTCCAGACTCATCTTCGTAGCTTCCTTCGTCTTCTTCAGTTAAATGTAGTTCATCGCTTTCTGACTCTTCTGGATCATCAATGACCGACTCGTCGTGTTCGTGATTGAGAGGGTCGTTTAATTGGAAGTCAACATCCTCTAATTGTATTGCACGAAATATTTCTACAACATCTTCTTGGAAAGACTGTTGTTCAGGCACGCGAGGCTCGATATAATCCACTGTCGATCGAGCTTTAATTTGACAAGTTGCCCACTAATCTAGTTTGTCTCGCTTCAAACTCGGATACGAACTGTAGTGCACTTGAGTCGCTTGGGATGCGAGTACAAATGGCTYGTATCGATYGAATTTACRTTTATGATTGACGTCAACGAGMTTATATTGAGGGTGGATTTTCGTTCCGGCTGGAGTTGGATCAAACCACTCACATTTGAACAAGAGCGTCCTTCCGGAAGTTTGAAGCCCGTGATACTCCAATTGAACCACTTTTAGAAGACGACCGTAATAATCCATGTAATCTGGCCCATAATTTGTTCCTCTTATACAAACTCCTGTGCTCGACGTTGATCGCTCAGACCCATACGAGAGAGTGTGAAATCTAAATCCATTAATCTTACAACCGTTGAAAGTGTTCACAACACGTGATGGACCATACGCAATTGACCTCATATAATCGTCATTTACATTGTTCAAAGGATCTCGTGCCTACAATAATTTTATGTTTACGAAATTATAATATATTCTGATTGCCACTTAATTTTACAGATAATTAAGACTCACGTAGCTCTCGAACCAAACAGGAAATTCAGCGTCCACTTTTCGAGWCAGTGCCTCATCTGTAATGTTCGGTTGGTGACGTTTAATACCATCTTCGAACAAACTGCAATTTTATATTAAAATGAAGATTTGTTATAATATCTAATTAGTAGATTTCGATAATTTGGGTTACACCAAATATATTAGCTAACCTGATAAATTGTTGGAGTTCAGAACAATTTAGTAAAACATATCTTTGGGCCTCGGCCAATTCTTCATCCGACAAGAATCTCTTCCCTGCGGCCGAGAAAGCTTCACCAGTATTCTTAAAAACAGATAGAACATTTGGAGTGTCGTCTTCATCATTTTGAACTTCTTCATTACGATTTAAGTTTGTCCTTTTTGTGGAGACATTATCATCGAAGTAATACGAAACAAAATTCGACGCCTCCTCAACTAGATATGCGTTTGCTATTGATCCTTCAACACACGCTTTATTCCTTACATTGTTTTTCAACTTGCGAAGATACCTCTCAAAAGGATACATCCACCTGTATTGCACTGGACCAGCAATTCTCGCTTCGTATG